>VDFB02325740.1:189129-277254 GCA_007258455.2 Sequoia sempervirens | reverse complement strand
ATTAAGCCAGGTTTTGATGAGAGTCGGCCTCTTCTTCCCGTAAGATGGTTAGAACTGGAACTTGCAGACTTGACCACCTTCATGAGGCCAGTCATCAAGTATTCACAATGGTGGACAGATCAGCAGATCCAAGAGCTGCGGTGGAAAAATGTGAATCTGACTTACAATATAATGGGTGAAGCCGAATTCTATTCTTCAAACGCTGGTGCATCCCAAGGTGATGAGCCGATTGAGAGCACCAATCACAGGAAAAGGAAGGAGGCAAAAGGAACAAAGATTGCGGATGAAGAACCTACCCGGAAAAAGCAAAGATCAGAGCCTCTTCATTCTGCCATGTCCACGAACATGAACAAGATATTAGATATTGATGAGTCATTGGGAGACATAAGGATTCCTTCTCCCATTCCTATCTAGTCGGAGGATGATGAACCATCATCTCCCACAGGCAGAGAGATACTAGAGTCTGAGAATGAAATTGATACTCTGGACAGTGAATTCCAAGAAGGAATGATTTCCGCCCTCAAAGGAATTCAAGCTATTCCATGTACGCAAGATATTTAGAAGGAAGAAGGCATCGAGCAACCTACCATCCCTGATTGGCTGAAAGAGAGATTGAAGATAAAAGAACAAACAGAAATTCCAGAGGAAGATGATATGGCCGATTTCTTGGCCAGATTGGAAGCAATTAATGTAAAGAAGCCCGCCAGAATGTTTTCCACCATCCAAAGAGATGAAGCAGGCCATCGTACAATACAAATTGTTGTACCAACAGTTGATAAGTCAAGAGAGGATATTGCTCCTCAGGAATATGCCATCACCACTATCGACTTGGGCCCAACCACAAAAGGTCAGGAAGTGGGAGACTTGGATAATTCAGTTGCTTCTATCAAAACGAGACTAGAAAAGGAAGTAGCAAAGAGAAAGGACTACCAGAAGGAAGTTGAACGCCTAAAATAATATAACCAAGCCTCTTGATCAAGCCAGCTCAGCGGTTCCCCCATTGATGAACTCTTCCCAAGAAACTTTTGAAGAAAAAAGGACCACAGCCAAAGAAACTAAAGAGCGGATAATCAGCAAAAGCAAAAAAGTGGTTGTATTTGTAGAGAAATTGATGTTGGCATATGGGAAAACTTCCTCTTTGCTTTCAAGGATTACAACTCTGGCAGAAGCATGGGACAACACTCAGGATATCCAAGATAGAATTATTCCATGTCTCAAAGTGCTGAGAGGAGTTCTGAAGCAAGAACTAGTCAATGGAAAAGTTATTGCAGCAGGCGTTGCATACGACTTCAATAGCTGGTACTGCGCGCTGGTTGCACGTAATGAAGTCTTAGAGAAGGTGAAGGTAGATACTATTAGAGTTGAGGAGCGGATGAAGTAAATTTGGAACAAGATTCTACTTGTGGCTACAGATGCACTTGAGAAAGACATTGTTCGAGCAAACGACATGCAGCTTGAAAATCTGAGGCATAGAATTCGAAAAAATTTCTTCGCCGCCACTGGGCCGATCCTTAAGCAAAATTTGACTAAGGAAGCCGACTTCTGGTCCATCTAGCATGCCTTCCAATGACAAGAGTTAGAGTGGGAAATTGCTTTCGCAGAATGTGCGAATGATTTGGACATACTAGAATACAAGGTCAATATGCTGCCACTTGTCACGATCGAGGAAGTTAGCACAATAGTTTCCAGATTCATCCAATACAATGCTACTAAGGAGGATAAGGATGCGCCCCCTCAAAGATAGCTCCTCACGCCAGTTCACTCACTGATTGCTCACTGATTACTGATTGTTATTCTGGGAAACCCTAGTTAGGGTTACTTTGTTTTAATCTCTACTGCTGATCGTGGATCAATCTTGGCCGTCTATTTCATTTCCAAAACTCTATATAAACTCTCATTCTCTCATTTCATTGTATGGGAGAAAGTCTTATGAAATTGTTGCTCATAGCTACTTTGAGAATAAAAGTTCATATTGCATGATTTGCTTTGAATCTTTCTATTGTCAAGTGGTTGCATGGTTACATATTCTTCTTCCACCTAGAGTAGATTAAAGTAGCATTTGATTTGAATGCATGTTAGATGAATGATAGATTGATAGTATAGATTGGTGAAACTTTCGCTCATACTTTCTTTGAATGGATGATTTTCGTTCAATGCGTAAAGTTAGACTGAGCTTATAATGTGGATGCTTTACTGCTTACTTTGAATAATATTGTTCTCTTGATGGTATCATTCATGGTACAGAAACCTTAAGCACAAATCCTAGAAGATTGCACTTGCTTTGGGTAGTTGTCGTTAGCGTGGCGAAGCAAAGTTTTGTTCTTAGTTTCACTCAATTTGTACCGTCTCTTGATTTCATAGGATTAGTATAGGACTTCTAAATCCTCACCCTTTTTTCCTTTTTTTTAAAAGTCTCAAAAGTGAAAATCCTGAAAAGAAATAGAGCATTCCATGTCAAATCCACCTTGTTGGTTGAATATTTTGTAAACTTAGGAGGTTTAGCAAAATGGTGATTTCAACACAGTGTGTGAGTTAAACTCTCCTATTTAAGGGAAGGCTCCCCCTATCTAAATAACTAAAAACAAATATGGGTGGAACGATAATCTCTCCTCTTGTTTCAGGAAAGACTAAACTTTTTTCTCTTTTCAGAAAAAGCAGGATTAACTTCTAAATAAAACTCTTACAGCAATTTGTAATAAAATCAGTGGAAAGGAAATGAAGTTTCCTGAAAGCTCAAAGACTTCCGTCACTTCCTTCGGGACGGGAAAACAACCTCAAGCGCAAAGTCTTGAAAATCAGCAATCCTATTTACCCTTTTTAAAAGATAACTCTAATGATGATATGCAGCATAAAACAGGACAAAGTCTGAAAATATGATGTATCTATTTACTACTATGAATTGGAATCGTCACGAGCACAAAGACTTGCAATTCTTCTTAACTTCTAAACTATAAATTCAATCTTCAATATTGACAGCACAAAGTCTGAAAATATATTAATTGAAGTTCTTTCTAGCAATCTTCCACAATCTTCAAATGATCACAAAGAAGTGTTCCAAAATGACATAAGAACACAATGGACACAAAGTGAGAATTCAACACAAAGTCTGAAATCTGCAACTCTTTGATATTATTTGAAAAGAATCAACTTACAATTATAAAGCTCAAAGTCTTTATGAGTATAAATTTCCGCAGAATTTTCTTACTTGCCAAAAAAGATATGTTTACAAAGGACCCTCTCAAGTATTTATAGGAGAGAGGTCATGAGAAAAAGGTGGGAGGATCCCAACTAACTTGAGAAATTCTCTCAACCACCAACTACTTGTAATTGACTTATTCAAAATTACAAGTCCTAAACTATTTTGACTTGTAATTAGATTACATGTAATTACAATTTACAAAATTGCAAGTGAAAGAAACACTTGCGATTACAAAATCTGTTTTTACATGTAGTTTGTCGAAACAAAATTACAAATGCATAATTGAAATTATTCTAAGTGTCCAAGACACGACTCTAACTACATCATCCTTCATCTACGATGATCTTCATGCTGCTTCAAGATTTTAGAACTTGAAGTATTAAGGATTGGTGAAGACATCTCGAATTGGAATTTGCATTCTTAATGATCTTTGTGTCCTTGGCGAACTTCAACCTTATCACAGGCTTGGAGTAGTACCATTTCTTTAGGAAGGAAGTTCTTCTCTTCGTTGCGTTCTTTTTCCATGCTTGATTTACTTTGTCCTTAGATGGTTTCATGAGGATTATTGACCTTCAGGCTGCTCCATGAATTACTATTGTATCTCTTCTTCTTTTGTTCACTGATGAAGAACCCATAACACCTTATTCAAGATGAAATTGTTATAAAACAATGCCCATGCCTTGATTTTTTTGGTTTGATAGATCATGTGTGCAAACAAGACTGACAAGGGAAGGGATAAATTGATGCAAAAATGGGCTCACAAGTGAATTTCGGGTTTTGGAAGGCTGACTGCAAGTGAAATGCATAATCAGGATTTTGGGGAGCCATTGCAAGTTTATTTCCTTGTGCTAACTTGTAGTTGCATTTTAGACAAAAATACCCTACTTGTAATTGATTGGAAAAATCCCGATTTGCTTTCTAGGGCATTTTTATTCTTTTCTTCTTTTCTAGAAAATGGTAATGAGATGGAATGAAATATGAATGCGAAATGAAATGAGATGAAGGTCAATTGGAATGGAATGAATGAAGGGCGAATGAAAAAGGGAATGGAATGAATGAAAGATAGCTGAAAATGAATGGCGTTCAAATGAAGGTAGCCTAGCTAAAAACACGTTTTGAAATGGAAAGGCAAATGTATGGCGTATGAAATGAGAATGGCATTTTTTTTTTAAATGAAATGAAAGGTGTTTTCATAAAACGCGTTTTGTAATGGAATGAATATGGAAAACGCCTATTTGAATGAAGGTAGAATGGAAATGAATGGCATTTAAAAATGAAAAACGTGTTTTCAGCAATGAACATTTTCATCAAATGCAGATTCAAACTCACACAAAGGCGCCCTAATAACAAAAGATTTCAAAACATTAAAATGAAGAGAAACAACAAAAATAAAGAGAAACAGATCTGCAACAAGAGTTTACAAGCCAAAATAAAGAAACATAAATAAATAAATAAAACCCTAGGCGCCTTGAGCAAACTCAAATCTGCAAAAACGTGGCAATGGTAAAGCAAAAATGAGGGATTTAATAAAGTTGCAGACCTTGCCAAGTGTTCTTCATGCCAAAAATCTCTTCAATGGGGGCATATGAGCAAGAGAAAGCTACAAAATTCACAAAAAAACTTGCAAAACTCATTTCAGGTTTTTTGATGCTCATTGCAAGTGAACAAAATAACAAATAACTTCAAAAATACCCTTTACTTGCATTTCGGGTTTTTAGATACACTTTGCAAGTGGTTTAAGTTAAAATAGGAAGTTTTAGAACTCATTGCAAGTTACTTTAACTCAAATCGGGCTTTTCAAGGCACTTTACAAGTTAATTTTCATGAAATTGGAACTTTTTAGAGTCATTACAAGTGACTTTACTCAAATAGGAACTTTTAAAAGTCATTACAAGCAAAAATAAAAGAAATTGGAACTTTTTCAAGTCATTGCAAGTGAAAATAAAAGAAATCAGACCTTTTTGGAGTGATTACAAGTGACTTAAGTGAAATAGGAACTTTTTCAAGTCATTGCAAGTGACTTTAAGTGAAATCGGAACTTTTTCAAGTCATTGCTAGTGACTTTAAGTGAAATTGGAACTTTTTTAAGTCATTGCAAGTGACTTTAAGTGAAATCGGAACTTTTTTAAGTCATTGCAAGTAACTTTTTAAAAAGTAACTTGTAATAAGAGCAAAAAGTTCCTATTACTTGTAAGTTGCACAAAAAGTTCCTACAACTTAAAATTAAAACAAAAAGTAACTTGTAATAAGCGCAAAAAGTTCCTATTACTTGTAAGTTGCACAAAAAGTTCCTACAACTTAAAATTAAAACAAAAAGTAACTTGTAATAAGAGCAAAAAGTTCCTATCACTTACTTGTAATAAGAAACCAAAACCCCTACTTGCAATGATGCCCCAAAAACCCGAAATTGACCAAAAATACACTAAAAATGACTCAGAATTTCACGAAAACGGACGAGGGTGAGTGAAAAGTGCTAATCCAAAGGACTATAGACCCAAAACTGAATTTTTCTAACCTTTGCACCTCGAAAAACGTGCCTTAGAAGAGAAAATCTTCAATTTTTATCAAAATTTTGATAGGTTATCCCAAATTTTAAACAAGTCAAAAATTAGGGACAATCCACCTAAGTCCTCACTTATTTGTAATTTGTTAATATAGGTCCCTTTGTGTTGCCAGCATATCACAACGCCCATTGAGCTTATCCACACGTCAAGACCTGACTGAAGAAACATTGGAATTGCCATATGATCTTTTTTGCATTCTTAGCATACCCGGTAGTTTTTCAAGAGAGGATAGAGCGTCTTTCGACTCTTTATTCTAGAGTGTTCGGTGTGTCACAAAACACACATCAACAAGTCCCTAGTGAGAATTCTCTTTTGAATGGCCACCCATACGAAGGTGCCTACCTTAAGAAAGTAGCATTTATTCCAACATAGCTGATACGGCCAATTTTCTTTTTTCTCCACCTCAACAACCACGACATAGCTTGTTTTCACTTTGTAGGAGCCTGATTTAGCCGCACACCATTTGATCAAATCCACCTCCTCTGAAATAAAAATCTTTCATTTTTCCAACACCTCCTTGAGCCTAGTAATTCGATCTTCCAAGGCATTCAAACCATCCAGGGCCCGCCATTTCCATTTTGTTCTCCCTTCTACCAAACACTGTTCCAAGTAATCCCTAACATTTGAAACCCATGTGTCTTTTAGAAGGTTCCTGATTTCAACTAGATCTTCTCAAGTAGACAGAGCAAGTGCCCCATCCCAAGAATCCTCCCAAAACTTGGCCTACCTTCTATCCCCAATATCCCAAGAGCAATGATCCATTATCAACTTTTTGCACTCCAACATGAAGTTCCATATAGCCAAACCTCTGGGGTATTTGTCATGGTAAGAATACATTCTAAATCTTCATAGTCCAAATATTTGTTTTGAAGGATCTTGACCCATTTGGCCTAGGGGTTGGAATACATATTGCAGACCAGCTTGGCCAACAAAGCAATATTGAGAACCCAATTCCAGAGGCCAACACCACTAGCAACTATTGGTTGGCATATTTTTTCCCATGCAACCAAGCGGAATTTTCTACATTCTTCTGACCCCTTCTAGAAGAAGTTCTGCAACTTCTACATTAGTGCATCATGAATTTTTGCAGGCATCTTTAGGCTCAATATCATGTAGATGGGCAAGGGTGAGACCATTGATTTGAGCATTGTGATTCTCCCTGCTGAGGATAACCATTTGCCTTTCAGCCTATTCGAGAAATTTTGCACTAAGGATTCCTAGAGGCCAGTGTTGCATGAGCCACCAAAAGAGGAACTCCTAAGTACTTCCCTGGTAGTCTGCTTGTTTTGAGCCTGAGGTCATTGGCAATCTCTTTTTGTTTCCATAAGGCAGTGTTAACGAAGAAGATTTCAAACTTGTGCCAGTTGACTTGTTGGCCCGAGGCATTAAAATAGATGTCAAGAGTTTTCTTGATGGTTTTCGCTTCCTTCCTTGAAGCCACTCCAAAGAGCAAAGTGTCATCAACAAATTGTTGGTGGGTTATTGGAGTCATTTTTGGTGATATTCTTAAACCCTTCCAATCTCTTTTATCCCTTGCCTCACGGATGAGGTATCCCAATGCTTTTGCCATTATGATAAAAAGGAAGGGAGTTAGTGGGTTGCCCTCTCTGAACCCAATGGTCGATGGGAAGAAGTCATGAGGGCTCCCACTCACTAGTACTAAAACTCTGGGAGAGATGATGCCACTTTGTATCCATTTACACCATTCTTCACAAAAAACCTAACTTTTGTAATATTTTTTATGAGAAATTGTCTGTTTACCTATTCATAAGCTACGAATATCTAGCTTGAGAATTCCCCTTTTTGGTTTTTCTTTCCTAATGCTATGAATGGCCTCGTGGGCGATGATGATGTTGTTGGCCTTGCCATTGCACCAAAAGGTCGACCTGTCAATGCCCGATACAAGCGTCAGATAAGATCCACAGGAGGCAGTTAAACCATGTCACAAATCACATGGTCAACGCTGACCGAGGGGTGGAACCGCTGAGCTTTTAACAATCCCCCCCTACAGCGCGACCACGGGATTCGAACCCGTGACCCGACTTTGATACCAATTGTTGGCCTTGCCGTCACACCAAAAGGTCGACGTATCAATGCCCGATACAAGCGTCGGATAAGATCCATGAGAATCGGTTAAACCATGTCACAAATCACGTGGTCAACACTAACCAAGGGGTCGAAGCATCGAGCTTCCAACAGATGCCTTTTGTGATTAATCTCCCTGGTGTGAAGCCACTTTGTTCTTCAGAGATTATGGCGGAGAAATGTTTTTTCAACCTATTTGCAATGGGTTTCACTACTATCTTATACACAACATTGCACAACGACATTGGTCTAAAGTCCTCCATTTTCTCCACCACCTACTTCTTGGGGATGAGTGCAATGAATGTATTGTTCCAATATTTTAACATTGTGGCCTTCTTTCTTGATTCCTCCACCACATTGAAGATGTCACTGCCTACAATATGCCATAATTTATGAAAAAAACATGCGGGAAAGTCGTCAAGACCTAGTGCTTTGTCACTAGCTAGCTGCATGGTTGCCTACCTTACTTCTTCCGACAACAGGCAATAGATTTCCAAGTTTTGTGCATCTTTGATAATACAAAAAATCTTATTTAGGACAGCTTCTTGGCATGCAACATCAATCATATTGTTTGCATTCAACAGACCATCAAATAATCTTTCCACTTCATTGCCCATTTCATCCCATGTTTCACATTTGGTGCCTGCTTCATCCTTGATGCAGGTGATTCTATTCAAGCTCTGCTTGACTTTTGTGATGTGAAAATATTTGTTCTTGTCCCCTTCCTTGAGCCAGCATTCCCTTGATTTTTGACTCCAGAAGATTTCCTCCCGCTGTAATACTTCTACATACCTTGCTTTTAACTATTTTTCTTTGATATATGTGCTCTAGTACATGCCATCTCTAATTATTGTTTCATTTAGCTCTTCCAACTCTTTTTCAAGGTTTTCCTTAAGTTCGAAGATGTTTTTGAAGTGCTTGATATTCCATTCCTTCAACATCCTTTTCAAGTATAGAAGTTTCTTGGAGACCGAAAACGATTTTGACCCCTTCTCTTTAAGCACTTGTTGCCACCTATCTTTGGTTTTGGTGTTAATGTCCTTGTCCCTCAACGACATTTTCTCAAACTTGTAAGGACATCTCCCGAGCTTGTGATCTAAGGTGAAGGTTAGTTGAACTAGGGAGTGATCGAAACCACATAGAACCAAAACTTATGCTTTTCTAATCAAATGTGTTGAGGTCCAATTACCACCAATAAAAAAAATTGTCCAATAACGAGCATGTGATCCCTCCTCCCATTTGACCATGTGAAGATGCCATTTCTGATCTTCATGTCGATCAGGCTATTGTTTTTGGACAAAATTTTGGAAGTCAACCAAAGATCTGTCACTTCTGGGGATTTCCTCCCCTCTTTTCCTCATTGCTCAATATGACACTGAAATCACCACCAAGGATGAGAATCTCATCTTGTAGTTCCTGGCATATCAAAGATAACTGGTTCCAATTTTTTTCCCTATGGACAGCCCCAATCGATCCATAAATGTTGAGCAAGAAGAAACTAACACTCTGTGGTAGATATTTTACTTTAATAAGTTGTCATTCCTTACTATCTTTAATGATCTCCACTGACATCTTAAAATGGTCCCATAAGATCCCCAAAATTCTTGAGGCTCCATTCGCAGGTGAGAATGATCCTTGCCATTTCTTCCATTTGATCATCAATTTCCTTGCTTCATCCACTAACAGTTTTCTTTCTTAAACCATAACAAAGTCTAATTTGCTCAAATCAATTTGGCGTTCAAGTAGACGCCTTTTGTCAAGGGTGTTTACACCCCTAACATTCCATGATAGGAGAATCATGAGACCTAGGGAAGGGGACTTTCCTTCCCTTATCTCAATTTTCTTTGTCCCTTCACATTCCCAGCAATTTCCAAACTTGCTTTAATTGATTTTCTCCCTCTACTGCCTTTTTCATGATTCACTAGTTTCTTTAGCTTCAATGCGAACTATTCCAGTATTCTTTCCTCTAACATGTCCACATTGTCATCGCCACTGTCAACCTCAATTTCCTCCTCCAACACTTGCTCTTCCCAACTAGGCACCACGAATTGCACCTTTGCATTTGCATTGATGGTGACTACTTCGGGTGTGGGTTAATCAACCTTTTGGACTTTGAGGAATTGCCTTGCTTCACTTGGCCAAGATTGCTTCCCTAACTCCTTGGGGTACTCCACCACTGCAATCCAATCGCAATTCCAACAATGCTTGGCCTACTACTTTTGGGCCACATTTAGCTTTGTTCACTCTATCACTTTGCATTGCTTCTAGGACTTGTCCCGAACCTCCCATTCCATCCGAGTTGGCCAATTCAATAAACCCTTGATTGTTGGCATTTTTTGACAATTTGGGGCTTGGAGGGGCCTCATCCGCCTCACTTTCTTTTTTCCTTGCACATTCCCCCACATAGTGGCCAAAGGTCGCACATGAATTGCATATTAGCATTAGAAAATCCTTTTCCACCCTCTACCGCCATACCCTTGTGTCTGATAAGATTTCGATCTCATAGGGGATTCACTCTCTTATGTTCACCTCTACACAAATTCAAGTGTAGATGCCAAAGTCGCCTTCTTCAATCTTCTCATCTGCCTTAATAAAGGTCCCAATCTGATTTCCAATTACTTCTAGGATTTCCTTATCCCAATATTCCTACGGAAAACTATATAATCTTAGCCAAACCGATGCCACCTCGATTTCCTGTTTGAGGAGATTGAAAGTTGGTTCCCAATCTTATATAAAGAACCCGGACCCATCCATTAAGTAAGTCCCACCCCGTTAAATTTCAATCTTCTGCTCTGTGCTTGAGCATTCAAACATGAAAAAAACCCCTTCGGAAAGAACTTCATCGATATGTCCTTTCCCCATAGTTTATGGCACCAGTGTAGAATTCTTCCCTTTGATGACCATTCACCAACCCATTTGATGAGAAAGGCTTTCTCTTTTACCTTAGCTACTTTGTTTTTTAAAGCATCACTTTTGAGGATGAGTGAGATGCACTTATCCGGAGGCCTGTTGTTGAGGGAGACCTTTTTTGCACCTGTCGCATGGTTATGAACGTCGAAGTGCTTGCAATCGCCAAACTCATTCTCCTTCATTCTTTGCCATCATTCCCATCCTCCATCCATACTAGTGCAAGCTTTGTGCGCCTTCAACCTGCAGCTCACCAACTTTTGACCTCCTGCTTTGTTGCATGATGAAATTTCGGTCACGAGCCATTTTTCCAATCTATAAGTAGTATCTTGATATTAAATATACAATAAAAAAATGTATATTAGCTATGTGAATATAAATAATATGTGAGAAGACATATATATATATATATATATATATGAATCAACGAATGAGTAATGTGTTGTACTCATATGAATTTTGTACATATCATAACTGACATTTAAATTGGGAGTCATGCTTCTTTAGGTCCACTTGGACCTCAGTGTTGTTGGTTCTCTAAGGTTGATGTGCTATTCCAATCTATTGGCATGTCTTTGAACCAGCCCCCTCCCTTCAAATACTCTTTACGAGCTCTTTGTCACCTTCTTTCAGGGAAAGAGATTCTCAATAAATCCATTAGAGAGGACATTTACCATATGCCTCATTTCCTCTCTTCGTGAGGTAGAGTTTGAGGAGCATTTTAATATTTAATTTTCTTGTGTCCAATGACCTATGCAATCCATGGCAGGTATTGTTTATAGAAAGATTCTAGGGATTCTCTATTTGCCTTCTTAAATTACCCAATCAGAGGTGCTTGGCCCTTTTACTCCATGAGGTCACCAAGTTTAGGATTAGATCTCTTTGTGGTGGTACCATATCTGGCAAATTGATTACTTGCTTCCTTCAACTCACCACTTATGTTGGAGGTGTCAAGCACCCTATGAATACAATTGATTCAAGCATAGATGGGAGCAGATTAGTGAGGCATTGCTCATCCTTGCAGTCTACTACAGCTACAACGCCTCGGCACCCTGGCTCTCATTCTAATGGTCATGGTTCTATCTCTTCTTAATGTTGGGGACCCTCTCAAGGGTATAGATCCCAAGGGCAGGCTCGGATCACAATTTTTTTCCTTCTACCAAGTAGTTCATCAGCCTTGAATGTTAGAGGAGTTAATTTGCAGAATTAGTTACCTCCTCAGGTTGTCCAACCTGGCTACCTAATTCCCCAACAAGTTTTCCCAGACTCTCCATTTTTACCCTTACAATGATAGGTGATAACATTTTTGGCTCCTCCAATGCATTACTGAACATTAACACTCCAGGTTTTTGGTTCCCAAATCAGTGGTCTTCTGTAATGTCCCCATTTTGGCCATATGCTCTTCTGTGACTTATAGCCTATTTCCGGAAATCCGTAGGCTAATCAGAAGTGAAATTAGGGTTTCCTTCGCTTGGTGGTTTTTGGCATTTTTCGGAATTTACTATTTTTAGTAAATTCTATTTTTGGCAGTGATCAGTTGTCGGCACTTCAGTAAGTCATTTTCAGTTGGAGCAGTTGCTTGGGTTTGATTTTGGCTTTAAAAAGTATTATTTGGTGAAATAATATATTTCAAGGCATTAATGTTTTAATTTCAAGTTGACCCTTTGGCCTAGTTCACTAACTTTAAGTTGTGTTTAAAAGGTGGCCATGAAGGGGGACGCCCTCATGAAGGAGATATTAAATATTTAATAAAGTTTTATTGTGCCTTGAAGTGGACGTCATTCTAAAGGAGGATTTAATATTTTGAATTTTAAAATATTTCAAAGAGGACTTTTGGCATCCCATTCTTGGAGGAGTTTTGGGAATTTGAAAAGTCACCTCTTTTTCTATAAAAGAGAAGTTTTGCTCCAGCTTTTATCATCCATGAATTCATGCTAAAGTTATGCTGTCGAAATGACAATTGATATTTTGCTTCGACGAAAGCTTACCTCCTAGCCTCTCACCAATTTCGTGTTTGAAATACAACACCTAGTTGGACATTTGCTGCTTCTCAAATCAGACTACCAGATTGAGCTCAACAGATGAAGATTTTTGATGAAATTTCTAATTTTGAAGTTGCTGATACAGTCACAGCTGAAGGTGGTTTTTGCATACAGCTTTTGGAGTGAATTTATTTTGCTTGTGGGTACTTTTCCAATCCATTTCTACGCCCAAGGCGACCATCTTTGGAGATTATCAGATTTTAATTTTTAGTTGCTGATTTTTAATGTCAAAATCGCCCCTCAAGGAGGGTTGTACCATTCTTGAAGTATTGGAATTCGTGCTTGAATTATATGCTTAGTTTTGGTGCTGTTTTGTGATCTGATTTTGGTCGCCTACCTCCTAGAAGGCTACTACAAAAGGCATCACTCAATTCGGAGGTAATTTGGTGAAGTTATGAGCATTTAATTGGTTTCACAATTGCTGGTTATTCATTTCCAGAATTGTTATTTTACATCAGACTTGTTTAAGTTTGAATCTCCAGTCCTTTCTTCATCATTTATTGTTGATGTCTAACATGGAATCATCCAGTATCATGGTACATTGAATCTATTGTAATTTTCATGTATTTTGCAGCTCTTTTTTCCATATTGTAAGACTGTAAACAGTAGTACTGTTCCAGTCTTTTATTGCTGCAATTCTTTCTTTAATTTCACATTAGTACCCCTGGATGGTTTACCGCCAGTGTGGATAATTGAATTTGTATCACTCTTGTACCCACTCTCAAGTGGTGAATCCCCACTCTTAAGTGGATGCCCGCCGCAGCGGAAGAATTAGTTAGTATGAATTCCTATGGCTAGTTATCCGCCTAATTGTTTCAATTTCAATTAATAACTCCGTCATATGTTAGCACCTCGCCCTCACTGGGATCTTGAGTGCACATTCTTGACATTGAGTTTGTTTCAGTTCAATGGCATTCCATTTTGTATCAAGTTGAAGCATAGGGATCCTCTCACCATATGCCCGCCCCTCTTCCTTAAGTGGTTTTAGGGCGCATTCTTGGTTAGAGTTGTTTTGTTAGAGGATTTGATTGGAGCTAACGCTAATCAAGTTGGCCAAGTGCTGGTTTGTGTTGTGCAATTTAACGAAAAAATTGGTTAGCTTATTTCATCTTCTTTAGTTTCTACTCCATTGTGAGATTCTCCCTACTCTTTTCTATTTAGAATTTTACTAGCTTGGGATCACGCTTTTTAGTTTAACCCCCCATGTTTCAGCTTTTATAGCTTTTTGTTGTTGCTTCATGTCTAGGACACTTTTTGCCCTAGTCTTTTGCTACTGTACCTGATGTACATAACAATCCCCTTCATCTATTTTTGGTCATTCATGGACATTACAATATTTTCTTTCTATTTTTCATTGATTCTTTCTTTAATACCTCATAGTGAATCCTAATATACAGAAGATCAATAATTAGCAAACCAGACTAGAATCCATTTTTTGAAAAAACATGAATACAAAGTTTCCTCCTTTTCACTACTATACAAATTACTGCTTTACTATAGCTAAAATGTAACCACTAAAAAGAACATGTCACAGAAATAAATGAGCCAAAAGCTAAGAAGATAACACAGACCTTAAACTTTTTACTAGGCTTCGCAACTTCAAACTCTGACATATGCTGAAGAGGGCATAGAGCTTTTACACCATTTGAGAGCTGTACGATTGCACCAAATTCCTCCATTTTGACAATCTTGGCTTTCACAACCAAACCAGGCTTTACATCTGAATGATTAAAAACTGTCTGCTCCAGAACTGATGCCTGAGTGACAACCAATATAAAAGAAAATTTAACTACACATCCTGAAACTTCAATAAATTCTAAACTGATGGAATGCAAAGAGAAGATGAATACATTCATAAGAACGAAAGAGCAAAAACTAACACTTGCAAAATACTAGATTACATTATTCTAATTTTCAGGCAAAATGGGAAAGATGAACATCCAATTAAAACAACTGGAATGATATACTCCTTCAAAGTATAAGTATAAATTTCTTAAATATATGACTTATTTTAATTTCCAGATATTATCACACACACCATAAATTTCCAGATAAACATCAAGCTTAGAGAAGGAGAAATTAGAAATAGTATGCATCATGCGCCAGTAACTCAGTTATGGCAATCCATGAATTGGATGCTGCATGGAAATAAACTCCAATAGAAAAGAAAATAAAATATTGATGACTAATAGTAATATTAGATACAATTGTTTAGTAAGCAGCTGTGAGCAAATAAAGACAAATACAAAGGCTTTTATATCGTAAATGCAAGTTAACAGTACAATATATTACTAGGAATGAATTAATGTATGTGTAGTATATTCATCAATTGTTGACACTGTTTATCAATGTATTTTATATGCAATGAATAGGCATAAGACTACTATTTGTGCCTATTGATATACCCCATTTCTATTTATATTATGATTATTACTTTCAAGGTTCATAACAGAAGAGAATTAAATTGTTTAGTTAGTGCACAGCTTAATCATAATTACAAGGAAATGTCAATTAAATCCACAAAGATTTTCAACCAAATGAACAAACCGTGGACTAAATGTTCATTTCTTCAAGATAACTTGAGTAAATTACATGGCAAGGAGAACCACTTAGTACATAAGCACCTCTAAGCATTTGTTAGTAGGGGAGAGGAATGGTGTATTTTAATCTGTTGCTTTACATTTTTCAGCCCCCAAGTCTATATGTTCATTTCTTGGTGAGCTGTCTGTGCTATGACTAGGTTTCAAATTTGAGGTCAAGAAAAGGATCTAGGGCTGCAAGACAGTCACTAGAGCTTCAAGGCAGAGAAACTGATTAGAATGTGTTCAACTGCAAATCCTCTGAGAATGAAGACGAAACTCATAGAATTGAAGGTAATGGAATAAGGCTTTGGAAGTTTGGCCATCAATGATGTCTGGCACTTTGCTGAAGTCAGCAGTTGACCAAGGCCGCACATCAGCAGGTTGCAGCCAAAACAAGGGTGTATATGGCAAACATGTCAGCATACAGAGGGCACTCAAATGAATGAATTTCAGATCTTCACATATGCCAAATTTGGCAGATTAGGTTTCAGTATCCAAGTCAACTAAGCGCTTATCAGAATCTTTGCACAATTTCAAATAAATGAAACAACTTTAGAGCCCCAAAATCTATACCTTATAGATGTACCTGCATTAGATTACATTGACGAGGCAACAAAAGATAAGTATAAAGTTTTTAATCATTAAAAGAGTTGAATAGTTATGCAGTAGCTAGTTACCTAATTTTCCATAGCTCCGTTCATTCCCAATCCAAATGTTGCTCTGGATCAAGAGACAACTCCACTACCTTATCATGGCCCAACAACAGTCTATCCAAAAACAGGTTAACAAGCAAAGTTTGTGGGTGCAAATGGTTAAAGGAAAGAAGGCACCTCTTATTATTGAAATGGCTGTCCAAGAAAAGTTTAAAGAAGTAAGGGAACAACAGACCAAGGCACTCACCTTCAAGCCTCCCTAAGCCAACTCATGCATTACATGCAGGTCATGCATTCCAGCATGAATCCTTCCTTAGATTTAAAGGAGATCACCATTAACAAGGCTTGGACAGTATCTAACAACAGCCTTGTCATCCAATTCCATTCTGCAAAAGAAAATTTGCAAGCTCTCAAGGAAAAAAAGCTCTTCTCCCTCCAATAGATTTATCTATATATGGATCTTACAAGGCGCCAAGTAGAGAAGCTTTGGCAAACCCATATTCAAGTTATAGATGCCAAGAAGAACATGGGTTGTTATCTAAGATTGGAAGTGTTAGAATTTAATACATCACATAGTTAATAGTCTAAGTTACCGAATCGGGTAGGGTACGTGGGTACGGGTACGGGTACGGGTACGCCGATACGGCAAAATTTTTTTTTTGGTGTGGGTACGTTTGGGTACGTCCGTACATAAAACATATAAAAATCATAAATATAGACATATTTGCAGCCTAAAAAAGTAAAAACAAGAAGTAAATAAACGTTTAATAAATAATATGTAATTACTAATTAATATAATTCCAATTTATATTTATAATTTTAATTTTAAATTATTGATTATTATTTATTAAAATAAAGAATAGCAAAATAAATAAATTTTAACATTAAATTAACAAAATAATAATTAGATTTATATTTATTATTTTAAAATGTAAATTTTAAAGTTTTAAATTTTAAAATTTAATTATATTAAAATACTAAAATAAATTTAATTTTTTTTATATATAATAAAATTATAAAATTATAAATATAAAAACTAAAAACATTGAATTGTATAATATTAAATATTATTACAATAAAAATTTGTTAAAACTTAATACTAAATAAATAAACTAAAATTATGTATTAATAATTTAATATATTATAATATATATTATAAATTTATATTTTATAAATAATAAAAACAATATTATTAAAAATTTAAATATTATATTATTTAATAATTTATTAATATTATCATATAAAGTATAAAACAATATAAAAATTAAAAATAAAAACTAATAATAACTATTATAAAATATTAAAATATAAACTATACACGAAAATTAAATTGAAGTTTTAACTTTTGCAAGCTGAGAAATTCGTAATACCTGGAAATTGGCGGACCTGGAAATGGCGGACAAACGGCAGAGGAAAACGTGAGGAAAACGTGAGGAAAGACAAAAAAATGGCGGAAAATCTCCTTCGACGGCGGTTCCCTGTTTTTCCCTGAATGGCGACACTCAGTTTCTCCTTCCACGACCAATCTCCTTGCAGCTTGCGCGTGTTTGAATGGCGGACGGAATAGAAAAAAAAAACGCCGGAATCGGATTGAAAACACCACGTCAGGAAAAAAAAACGCCGTGATTCGAGGAAAAATCGTGCAGATTCGTGGAGACGTTTTTTTATACAAAAATTTGAACCCTATTCGAATCCGCGGGGTTTCCGGCACGAATCCGTTTGGAAACGTATCCGTACCCGGAATCGGCAGGGCAAAGGGCCGATTCCGGTAACATAGTTAATAGTTAAATAAATAAATTAACAAACTATTGTTAACTTAATAAATATTTTGATTTTGGTAGTTATTTTCCAATAAATAGTTTCATATGGGATTTTGGCCTTTTAAAGGCAATTCAATGTAATAGTTTGAATGTGAATGTGAATGACCGATTTTGATTCAAGAGTAATCTCGTTTTTCCTCATTTCAATATGGTATCAGAGCAGGTTTCTTCCTGGTCCTCTCTCTAATCTCCTTCCATTTGTTTGTTTTCATCCAAAGCGATGTTTACAATGGTACTGCAGTGAGGACCACGTGCAACTGCTACTGTTTTCTTCCATTCTTGCATTCGTCAACAGGTGAGCAATGTAGACCATGTGCAAAACCCTTTTGACTCCATCATTCATCTGCATTTCTTCTCTTTCTCTCCACTGTGTGTTTGACATTCCATTTTGTCCATTGTTATCATCCCAAAAAAATTTAAAATAAAAATTATATACCCCAATCTTTTGCAAGCATATGCGTTGAAAATCATGCCTCTCCATGTTCTTTCTAGGAGAAGCATTCATTAGCAGTGCCAGGCAGTTGAGAGGCATTTTTTTGGATATACTGAACGATCCAGAATTGCGGTTACAAATACATAGTTCGGTATCAGCAACAGGTGCAATGAATTATATACTTAGTGTTGGCCGCTTCTCCAATACATTCCTTCCTTCTTCAATATACACGACAGTAAATTCACACTCCACTCCATTCAGCCATTGGAGTGAATAAAATAGAGAAGGAGAGAGTGCGCAGGGAAAGGTTATGCAAAGGCGCATGAAGCAGTTTTCAGAGGTTTTTTTTAATTTTTTGTTAAGACATTCTGCAAAGAGGTGTGCTGTGTGGTGAGTTTTTCTTTCTATTTTCTGAAAAATAAAAGTGTGGGAAATATTGAGGATATAAATATTATTTTTTTAAAAGGACACAATTTATTCAACACAGAATGGATAAATTAAGCCTTTATGAAAAGTTTGATGGAAATGACTTTCACAGTTGGCAAATACAGGTACAGTTAGTGTTAATTGAAAGAGATCTCTGGGAAATTGTTGATGATACAATGCCAAAGCCAATAGATGCAAATGAACTTCAAAAATGGAAGGTAAAAGATAAGAAAGCATTGGCTATAATTGGTCTCGGTTTATCTAAACCTTATTTGCATCATGTAGATATTAAAAAATCTTCTAAGGACATCTGGGAAACATTGAATACTTTGTTTGGATCAAAAGCTGATAGTGCAAAAATAACTATAAAGCAAACGTTGTATGGTTTGAAAATGGAAGAAGCTGAAGATATAGTGTCTCACATCAGTAAATACTAAATTCTATTCCTTGATAAATCAGTTGGATGGTATAAATGAAGAAATAAAAGAAAATGATGCTAAAGCCATACTTTTAAATAGTATAACAAATAGTATGTCTCACAAGGTATTCACCTTAAGCAAAATCAATCCAAGTCTAGAAGTACTATATCCACATTGCTTGATGAAAGAAACAAACATGTTTAAGAAGAAGAAGTTGCATTGACTGCACAGAACAAGGCTAGTACTTCTTATAAGAAATCAAAACATTTGACGAAGTTCAAACATGCAAGTGGCACATGTTTCTATTGTAAAAAGATAGGACATGTAGTACCGAATTGCAAAGAGAGAGCACAGGATCTTCTTGATGGAAAGTTGCAAGATAACGCTTTCATAATTGAAGGACAAGACCACAAGTCAAGTGATGAAGAAATTCCACATCAAAGTGACGAAGAATATGTGTACTAATTTCTAGTTTTCCTCTATGTCAGTACTAAGGGAGGGTGTTAGAATTTAATAAATGACATAGTTAATAGTTAAATAAATAAATTCACAAACTATTGTTAATTTAATAAATATTTTGGTTTTGGTAGTTATTTTCCCATAAATAGTTTCATACGGGATTTTGGCCTTCTAAAGGCAATTCAATGTAATAGTTTGAATGTGAATGTGAATGACCAATTTTGATTCGAGAGTAATCTCGTTTTTCCTCATTTCAATAGTAAGGCCATAATTTGTGACTCCCCCTCTCCAAGGTGGTAACACTCTAGACTATTGGCATCACAATGGCCTTGGGTCTTAACAGGTGGCAATGGCATCTCCATTGCTTGTTGGAACTGTAATGGAACTATACGATCTTCCTCAAGTACTTTTTAAGATGTTATTGCTCTCGAGATCTCATCTTACTCACTAAGGCCCACAAGAGCCCTGAACAAGCCCTCCCTATAGTCATAGATCACTCTTAGGTTTTGATTTATTGATGTATGACCTATAGATCAAACAGAGTCTATGGTTCTAGTCGAGTGGCCTAACTCATTCATGATAGCCTCAAGTCCAAAGCTTTGTTAGTTATTTTCGATGTCCACTTTAGATACATGTGATAGCAACATCCTCTCTTAGGATGTTTTCGTTGTTGAATAAAATTGTTGGTTGTTTCTGACATCCACTTTAGATACATGTGATAGCAACAACTTGATGCCCTTGCTGGCTTTTGTAAGCTTCACCAACTTGTGGGCAACCTTGGTAACAAAAAGGTCATGATTCTCAACATCTTCAAACACTCTCTACAATGTCCTGGAAAATCCGATTTCTAACCTTCCACAAACACTCTCTACAAATCTGATTTCTAACCTTCCACAAATACTTATTGTTTGTGTTAATGATATAGCAGCTTCGGTAGCTCCTTCCAGCTCAGCTCTTTCATGGAAACATAAATTGAATGATAGCCGTTGGCTATTCAATTTATATTTATTGTTTTGTATTATTTTCATTATGGCCGACATAAGAAAATACGAATTCATCTTGGTCACTTATTAGAAGACATTTAATATTTATTAAGGCCGACATTCTTTATGAATATATTTCTGGCCGACATCCTTTGTGTCTTGTAAATAACATTTATCTTGGCCGACCTTATGATATGAGGAGGTGCGACCTCCCTAAGTTGTATATATACAGTGCGAACATCATACAAAGACACATATCATACAGTGCGAAATACATACAGGGCGAACATCAAGAAAGCGCGATATATCATCTAGTATGAATTATTTGCAAGGACGAATTCATTGCTAGCAGATTGCGAATCATCAAAGTTCAGTTTGCGAATTTGATCAAGAGCTAATAAGTGCGAACTCTTCAAGAGAGAAGTGCGAATTCTTCTAAGTGCAGATTGTGAAGTTAAGTGCAGATCAGAGATCAAGTAAGAGCAGATTATTTGATTATTCTACAGCCATTGCTAGTACTGATATTGGCCTTGTGTGTGGCCTCTTTGTAAAGAGACTTATTGCCAGTTATTCTGAAGATCGCCAGATCTGTGTTCAGTCAATTCTGTATATTGCCAGGTATGAATTGGCAGGCTGTTATCAGTTATTCCATCTTGCCAGGTGCTGTATATCGGTCTTGTGTTAGACCTCATTGTAATGTGTAAAGTTGCCACTGTTACATCAAATATAAGAGAGATCTTTGTTGCTGGGTTTTTCTCCCTCAAGAGGAGGGTTTTCCCAGGGTATATGCTGTGTTATTTTGTCTGATTTTGAATTATTTTCTGTGCTTTTAATCTGTTCACACAAATCTAACAGTTTGGGACAAAAATATTAGATTCTAACATTTGAATCACATCTTAAATAACTCGGATCTAATTCACTGCTCACACATTATAATTATCATCATATTCTTATCAGCAAACAGCAAATAACAGACATAACAATTACAACTCTTGATCTTTCTCTTGTTACAAATAAAGACTGCGTTACATTCAAATAGTTTGCAACATCGGCAATTATAACATTAAAATTTCATGTTCATTAACAGCAATAGCAAATCAAACCAATACAATGCCACTGAAATCCACAATCAATGAAGCTCCAATCCGACCTTTGAATGAAATCGCTCTCTAGCCAAAGGGGTTTCATCCTCGAACTTTGGAAATCAAAAGGGTTTTAGTTCTCTAATCTCCACACTCAAACAAAAGTGCTCAATCAGTTTCCAAATAGGGGTTTTGTGTAAAGTAATTGATGACAGTCCCTAAATAGATGTGTTCATTCTTTTCTATCCACTACAACATTGTGATCCACAATGTGAATCCACATCTTCCAATTTGAACAATGATTATGGGCAAGAAAGATCTTACATGTGAAATTTATGGCACCAAAACAGACCATTAATGACATTACGACACAAGCTAGAGAAAAGAACCAAAGGCATAAATATCGGGGTGCAAGAGTTGAAAAAACCACAAGACTCATACCACAAGTCAAGGCATCAAGGATCAAGCAATAGGTATGCCAATAAAGACAAGTCCAAAAGTTCAAAAATACAAAGGAAAGAGCAAAGAAAGAATGGAAGGCATGACATGATGGAGAAGTTCAAAACTTCAACAAAAAGAAAGGAAAAACAGAGTTGAAAGGAAAGAAATACTCATAACGGGAAAAAACACAACAAAACAAGACTAGGGGAGACATGAGAGATAAAGAATAGACCTAATATCTACATACTTAAATTAAATGAAAATGGGACATTACAAGTCTACCCCTTTCAAAATTGTTTGTCCTCTTTTAGATGCTCCAATATTTGAGGGCCTTCCCATGTTGCATCTTCGACGGGAAGATCTTTCCATCAAACCAAATACTCCTTGGTGCTTTTGTTTCTAAAATTCCTTTCCCTCACATCCATGCTTGCTTCAAGAATCAAAATCAGCTTGCCTTCTTTATCAATCAGAGGCAGCTCAGCTAAAGGCACAATATGCTTTCGAAGTGCTCCTTTGAGACAAGACACATGGAATACATTGTGAATCTTACTTCCCACCAGCAGCCCCAACTCATAAGCAACTTCACCAATTCTTTTTAGAATTTTGTAAGGCCCATAAAAAACGGATCATTAAGTTTTTCATACCTGCTAGCCTTCAAACAAGATTGTTTATATGGTTGCAATCTCACAAACACCATGTCTCCAACATCTTTTGTTGATTTTGATCCTACTAGAAATCATTTCTAGTGACTTAGAATGTCTTCGCTTTGTTTAATCAAATCACTCACTCTTGTGACACTGTTGTCCGATAAAACGAGATCAACAAAACTTTGTACTTTGTAACCGTACAAAGCCATGAATGGCTTCATATTAGTTGACATGTGATAAGTGGTATTATAAAAGTGCTCCCCCAAATGGAGCCATTTGATCCATGTCTTCTACAGATCAGCAACATAATTTATCAGATAACCTTCCACCCATTTGTTCACAATCTCGATTTGGCCATCTATTTGTGGGTGGTAGCTAGTGCTAGAAGTGAGCTTAGTTCCGACCAAAAGAAATAGTTCCTGCCAAAGCAAACTCAAGAAACGACTATCTCTATCACTCATGATACTCTTAGGTAGTCCATGGAGCTTTGGAACTTCCTTAAAGAACAAATCAGCAACTTGTGGTGCCTTATGGTCTAAAGAAATAGAAAAGAAATATGCAAATTTCCTCAGTCTATCTAGAACAACATATACACAATCCTTACCTTGGACTTTAGGTACTCAAGTGATGAAATCCATTGAAACACTTTCCCACTTTTGCTCTAGAATAGACAAGGGTTGCAAAAGACTTATTGGAAACATTTGCTCTACTTTATTCCATTGAGAAGAAATACATTCTCCAATATGTCTAAGAACATCATCCTTGAGTCCCTTCCATGTGAATCTTTCCCTAATCTACTTATAGGTCTTCCAATACCTAGGGTGACCCACCAAAGGAGTATCATGAACTACTCTCAAAATCTTTCCTTTCATTCTCAATTATGGCACCAAGTATATTTTTCTCTTGTAGAGTATGAGTTTGTTACATACTATGTACATGTCATCCAGCAGCTTCCCTTCGAACACATCAACTGCAAACATATTCTTAGTATATTCTACTATGATTTATACCCTCCAATCAATAGAAATGTGAGACATTCAACACAATGTTGGCCTTCTGCTTAATGTATCAGCAACAACATTTTTCTTTCCTTTAAAATATTCAATGTCCAAGTCATGTTTGAAATTTGCTTACCCACTTTTGTTGCCACTCCCTCAGATCCCTCTAACTAAGAAAATACCCCAAACTATGGGGATTAATCTTGACCGCAAATTCACCACCAACCAAGTACTACCTGAATTTGGTTAATGCATGCATAATATCCAGCATTTCCTTACCATATATGGAGAATCATCTTTCCACCTCTATGTGTTTTCAAATCTCAAATGCATTTGGATGCTTGTTCTATATAAGCACTACTCCAGTTCCTTCTCTCGATGCATCACATTCCAAAGCATAAAGGAAAGGAAAATTAGGAATAGCAAACACAGGACACAAGCTCAGAAATCCTAACCAAACCACGATTGAGAAAGTTCACAAAGAAGATCCTCCTAGGAGAAGCCTAAGCCAACCAACTAGGTCATATTCAATAACCAAACCTGATAAAACAATTCAAACACCCAACATAAAAAATATGCCTTATGTTGATTATTTCCCATATCAACCCTCAAGTTCCAGCTCTATTCGTACCAATCTCAAGCCTCCGTGGTCACTATATCAAACTTAAGTAGCAATCCACAACTATGGATGGTTTGGCTAGATAAGTCAGCCTTAAATTAGCATTGACACCAAACGAGGAAGTAAAAGAAAAAAAAAAGGAAATCAAGATAAAAAAAAATTCCAAATAACTATGCTAGGATTAAAGAAAAGCTTCCTAGAAGGAATTCAAAAAAATAACTAAGTTTGATCTTGAGATGGATAGCAAAAAAGAACACATTAGTTATGAACCTAGTAGATGGCCTACTCTTGAGTCATTTATAGTTTTGAACCAAGATTCCAAGTTATAGGGAAGGTATGAATCCAGACTCCGTACTAAAATTGGGAAACAGCAAAATAACTTTGAAGCTCAAAGAAAGCAGTTAGCCCAATGACCAATTTCTGCTAAAGAAAATATTGATGACACCGTTGTTGATGTCTCTAATTCTTTGTCTAACGGATATGAGATCCAAAAAAAGGTAAGAACTATTTGAAAGCATAAGCCATAGTGCTCATACAAAAATAGCAAATATATCTCATCAAAATAGATTAATAGGTACTAGAGTAAACCAAATTCATATAGCCAAGGATAGAAGCCATTGTTGATCATCTTAAAGATGAGCAATTTAACAATCACCAGAGAATTCAAGGAGATATCAGTGACAACAAAGCTCTTATAGAAAATGTGTCAAAGAAACTAGAGAAAATAAGAGCTTATGTTAAGAAAATCAGAGTCACCCAAGCAAAAAAGGGGCATATCCAGAAGATGAAATTTTACAGGTTGAGGATGAAGCTTTCCCTGAGCTAAAAGGATTTATAGACACTAAGCTTAAGTCTCAATGCTTGTTAAAATATATAGAAAGTAATCTACATAATTATAATTCTTCCTGCAATCTTAGAGGCTTTTGCAAGCAAACACCTTCATGGGATTTTTTAGCAAAAGATAATCATGGTGTTAATTGTTCATGTAATAAATGTGCCCCAAGAAAGCACCATAAAAAAAAATCATACAAGCACAAATCCTTCCAAAGCGAAGCTAAAGATTTGGGATTCAAAGGTTTTAAACCATACAAAATGCACTACAAATTACATCCTATTTCTAAGCAAAAATTCAAAAACCTGGATATAAACTTCCCGCTCATGTCAAATGTTACATTTGCCAAGGCCTGCAATATGCTACTAACTGTCCAGGAAAAAACCATAATATCCCTACCCAAGACTTTTTCCAATCAAAAGCAACTATAGTGTGGCAGGATGTACTTCCAGCTAAACGAACCTTAAAAGATCCTAAGGAGCAATAATATGAGCTTATTGAACTTTTAGAAACAACTGGAATGATCAGAGAAAAATACAAGTAGAAGAAAAAATATTCATCCTCTAAAGAAAGTTCAGAAGAAGATCTTATAGAAGCATTGCTTACAGAAAAATAAATTCAGTAGAAAAAAAGTTCAAAGCAAAAGAAAATAAAGATCCATATAAAAATGCTTCTATAAGAGAAGAAAGAATAACAATGGGAAGGAAACATTTGCAAAACATTTCAGATCTCAAATAAGAAAAAGAAAGGTTACAGTAAGAATTAAAGCAATATGGAAAAAAGACAGCTAGATATATGGAACCAACTTGGAAGAAAAATAAAGGAAAAGCACTAATAAGCAACTGAAAAGAAAATAACAGCTCAAATGAATATGTTACTAATATTGCTACATTCAAGAAACTTAATATGATAATTGGTGATACAGCCAGAATCAAAAGAATGGTTTCTAATCCATAGAAAAAAATCCATGAGATTCAAAAAACAGTGGAAAATTAAAAAGGTTCTTTTTCAGGCAAATGCTAAACATGATAAATCTGGAGATGATTCAGAAAAGGAATCAGCAGAATCGGTATCAGTCGTTTATCTTGTAAATAATTGTCCATATATAAGAATAGCTTTAGATTTTCCTGATTATAAGTTGTTCAAGTTTGATGCTTTTGTTGATTTAGGGTCTGCAAGATCATTTGCTAAGACCAAGGCTATACCAGAAAAATACTGGAAGAAAACACCAGAACTTCCTAAGAGACAATCAATCACAAGGGAGACTTTGAAGGTTGGCAGATATACTCAAGATATACATGTAGTAATAAATGGTAAAGTGTTTGCCATAGATTTCCTAGAATTTAATCATATAGACAGTGGCACTCTTCTTGGCTACATTTTTCTCACTAAATATGAACACTTTGTTCTGAAAAGAAACTAGATTTCTCTTTGAATAGATGGTGAACAAATTAAGATTCATGTCTTCAAATTAGCCAATTATAGGTTAGAACGGAAAGAATGGGTCAAAGAGATTCAAGATTATCATCAAGCTATCTTACCGGATCCATGGCCCAAGCTGCCGGATCTGGGTCCGGTTCTTACCGGATTCAGAATCCAGTTTGGTGCAGCAGGGATCATTGAAGTTGTTTGTGGCACCGGAGATCTCTACAATATTCGCCGCTGACACCTCTTGCTGGAATTGATTATCATTGATGTCAAAGGAGTATGAGAGATTGCTAGAAAATTGTCATTGATGTCAAAGTGAATGAGTGAGACTATTGTCAGTCATGTCAACGGAAAAAGATCAGAAAAGCGTAATAGAAAATATCTTGGAGTTGATATGGAACACACTCATTAAGAATACATCATTTAGTGAAGAGGTGTGATTTGTTTCCAAAGGTTTTAAATGGTTAATAAGGTTTGTATCTCTTTGTTAAGAGATGTCTCCCTTCATAGAGGCAAGAAGATATAAAAAGAGAAAGAATTGTGGAAAGAAGTGTGGAGAACAAAACATAAACTATACAAGCACAAACAGATTTGAAGGAAGAAAATAATAGAAGATCATTCAAAGACAGCCATTGAGGAGAAATAAAAAGAAGAAAGAAAAAGTGTTCAAAGGCAACAATTAGTCTTAGCAAAAAGATATATCCTTTTAAAGAGTCATCTCTTTTCAAAGAGATGCAACTCTTCATTGAGATGTAAAGATAGAGTTTATGGAAAGTAGGAGAGATGTGTGTAGAATAGAAAGGAAGATCTATTAGTCAAGAGAGAAATGTGTGGAGAATAAAAATATATATAATTGTGGATATGTGTGAAAAGGCAGCAATTGTTATTTAAGAGGAGTCATGACTAGATGTATCTCTTCATAGAGGCATGGAGATATAAAAAGGAAAATGAGAAATGTGTGGTGAATATGAGTGTGTGTGAGATGTGAGAAGATTAAATAAGAAGAGGAGTAGAAAAGAAAAGTGTGTAATCATGATGAGACAAGATATATAAGAGAAGTCATTCCATGAGATGAAGAGTGAAAGTTTTATCATTCAAGAGTGAGTGAGGAATAAAAGAGAGAAGGTTTTATCATTCAAAGAAGAACTGTATGGAATTATAATATGTAGCATGAAGTAAATAAGAGGAGTATAGAAGAATGAAGTGAATGAATATTAATTGAAGATATGGTTAAGAATAGTCAAGAGACAAGTTGAAGAACTATGACCATTAAAGAAATAATATATATGAAGAGACATATCTATTCTAAAAGATGCATCATTTCACTAGGTTATGAAGATATAAAAGATAATTGCAAGTAGAAGTAATAAGTATGAAATTTAAAGATAAATAAGAGGAAGTTATGTGAGGAATAAGAGTTTATATCAAACTAACACTTGCAGATCAGCAAATAAGAAGATAAAAGGAAGATCATTAAAGAAAGGTTGAAGGCAGATTTGTAAGAAGAGTTTATGGCAGAATTATAAGAAGAATATATGCAGATGTAAAAGAGATGTATATGCAGATATAATCGAGGAGGAAATATAAAAGGAGACCATTCAAGGCTATTTGTAAAGAAGATTTATTCTCAAGAAGACAACATTCTATTAAAGAGGTCAGTACCTCATATTGGAGAGGTCGGTGCCCCATATTGACGAGGTTGGTGCCTCATATCAAAGAGATTGATGTCTCTTGCTAAGTTGGTACTCATTTGTGGGGATTGATGTCTCCAGTGGGGTTGGAGCCTACAAATTCCATAAATGGGGATTGGTGTCTCCAGTAGGTTGGTGCCTACAAAGATTGTAAAAGAGATTTATATAAAAGCAATATTTTGTCCTGGTTTTCTCTAGTAAGGGTTTCCACGTAAATCATGTTCTTGTGTTGCATAATTGTTAGATTTTTATGTGAATGATATTGTGCAATTGATATTATTGTGGCTGTTAGTTTAAAAGGTAAAAGATTGTATTATACTGATTCATTCCCCCGCCCTCCTCTCAGTATAATCGTGTGCTTATCACCTCTACACTCTAATATTCATTGATTGTATTATTTATTTGCTCATCAAAAGGTTAGCCCTAATCCACACCCTACTACCAATCTAATGTCACCCTACTATATTTGTTCATGGAGCTAAACGAGGTAAAGTTAATGTAATAGCCAGACAAAAATCCATTGAAGAGGTGGAACATCAGGTCCAATCAAAACCCTAGGGGCAAATATAAAAATATATTATTTATATATTTATATTATAATATTATATTATTAATACTTCTATATAATATTATAGTTATATTTTATAATCTGATATTTATATTACTATATTATAATATTATATTATTATTATATTATAATGTTATATTTATATATACTATATTACAATAGTTATACTTATAATACTACTATCTTATAGATATATTATTAATATTTATATATTTTTATGTAAACATATTATATATTTGATAATTAATTATTATTATATAATATATTAATTTTATTAACATTTTTATTTTATAAAGTTTACAAATATTTTTGTATATAAAAATAAAAAATAGTAAGGAATATGTCTGTGTGTGTGTGTGTGATTTTAACATGTTCTTTGTATGAATAAACCCAAAATGAACCTAGCCCTCCCCAAATTTTGTTGGATCCACGAACCGAATCCGCAAACCCGAACCAAGATCCAAACCAAAACAGGTAACATAGTCATCAAGGGTTGCAAAAAGAAAATATTGAAAGGGACACTGAAATACTAAATTGTTCATTCTGTTCAATTCAAGGAAGATTTGAAAAAAAAACGTTGCACCATGAATCCATTAAAATTTCGGACGAAGGAGCAAAAAGAATGTGAGATCATAATCAAACTTGAATATTAGCATAAAATTCCACGAGTCAGCATATCTCCTTGACCCCAATGAAATTAAAGAAATGGATAAGCACCTAAATGAACCCCTAGAAGGAGGATTTATCAAAAAAAGTAAAGGTCCATTTTCATGTCCAACCTTTATGGTGAATAAAAGAGCGGGAAATGAAAGAGATAAAAAGAGATTTTACATAAATTATAAAGCTATCAATGATATTATTTTTCCATTTAACTACCTTATTCAATTCAGTTCAAAACTTATTAGGCAAGCAGAAACAAAAAAGAACTTCTCAAAGCTTGACTACAAATCAAGATTTTGGCAAATGAAGATAAAAGAAACAAATAAGTATAAGATTGTATTTTCAATATCCCAAGGACTTTAAGAATAGAATGTTATGCCCTTTGGACTTTGTATTGCTCGAACTTATTTTCAAAGAAAGATGGACCAAGCTCTCTAGCATTTAAAAGATTTTTGTGTTGTCTTTATAGATGATATAATTGTCTTTTCTAATAGCATCCCTGAACATGAACAACATTTGGAACATTATTTGTTGCTATTAAGAAAAATGGAATATGCTTGTCTATTAAGAAAATGGTAATTAGCAAACATGATATTGATTTTCTAGGTCTTCATTTGGATTCAGAGAAAATTAGATTAAAACATCATGTTTGAAGAGAATCCGAGAATCTCCTAATATCTCAATAGATAAAAAACAAATTCAAAAATTCTTAGTATGTCTCAATTATGTGTCTTCATTTTATAATGATCTAAGGAAGCAAATTCAAGATAAGTTGAAAACAAAACATCAAGATTGGGATGACAAGGCTACTAATACAATAAAGAGGATTAAAAACAAATGCCCAAATCTTCCTTTACTCTAGATTCCTCAACCAAGTATTCCTTTGATATTATTCATGGACGCTTCTGATAAAACATAGTTTGCAATTTTAATTAAGATCATACTTCTTTCAATTTGTCAATGATCATCCTAAAACCTCATTCCACGCAAAGGCTACCTTCTTTATTACATCAAGCATGAGGGTGGCTAGTTGAGAGAACCAATTAACAAATCTTCTATGGTAGCTACAAAGGTCAAAAGTTTCTTGCAATTGTGTTTAAGTCTTCAAGGTACGCCAATCCATAATCACTTTGATCTGCTCCATATCCGCCTCCACTCCATTTGCACTGATGAGGTGCCCCAAATATAAAATCTTTGTCATGGAAAACTCGCATTTTGACCCGTTTGCAAGAAGAATTTGTCTTTCCACAATTCCTAACACCTCATTCATATGTTGTACATGCCCCTCCCACATCTTGTTGTAGATAAGAATGTCTTCAAAGAAGACAAGAACAAACTTTCTCAATTGCTTGTGGAAAATTTGGTTATGCATGACTAGAAGGTTGTTGGGGCATTTGTCAAACCAAACAACATGAACAAAAATTCATAGTGCTCGTAGCGGCACCAAAAAGCCATCTTGTGAATATCATCTTAGACTCCAATCTAATGGTAGCTCAATCTAAGATCTATCTTTGCAAAATAATCTAGTCCATGAAGCTCATCTAACAATTCATCAATCTTGGGGATTGGGTATCGATTTTTGATAGTCTTCTTATTTAATGTTTTGTAGTCGATGCTCATCCTCATTGTGTCATCTTTATTCTACACCAAAACTACAAATGAAGCAAAAGGACTTGAATTGGGTCCTATGTGCCCCATGTCTAGAAGTTCCTTTATTCGCTTTTTGCTCTCCTCATTGTGCCTCCTAGGATGGCAATAGGGAGTAGTAATGACAAGGTTAGCACCCTCCTCCAACTCAAAGACATGCTCAAAGCCTCTGTCTAGTGATCTCCTTTGAGGAATGTTGTTGAAGACTTTATGATGCTTGTTCAAGATATTATGCACATCCACATGATATGGGTTCTTACCTTCTAAGGATTTTGTCACAACCACCAAGCACTGATTTGTCCACGTTCCATGCCCATTATAAAATATTATCTCCATTCTTTTAGCAAATACAACCCTTGATGCTCTATTTGTCATTATTCAAAGTATCACCTCTTTCCTTTCAAAATAAAACTTTATTTCCATGGTCTGGAAATTTTGTGTGATCCCACCTAATGAATGCAACCACTGGATACCCAAGACCATATCCATGTCTCCTATGCTGAAAACGTAGAAATCATCCTTCCTAATATATCCTCCAAATCTAAGGTTCAACTAAGAGATCTTTTTAGTGCATTGAGTAGTGATCCCATCGGCCACAATCATTGAACCCTTAGAAATTCTCTATTTTGAGACCCTGCTTTGCCACCAGTACATCATCTATGAAATTATGAGTAGCACTAGTGTCAATAAGTACAAATAACCCTTTGTCCCCAAAAAACCCAACAGATATGAAAAGGAATGTACCTTGGAGCACCCAAGAGGGTAGCAAGAGTACTGCCAAAATTTCTCCTTCCTCTTTTGATTTATCTTCCTTTTCATTAATCTCCAGTTTGGGTTCTTCTTCATTTGTGGTTTAGGTTCTTCATATCCCAAATCATCTTCACACTTTACCTCAATGCATGCACTTGTCCTTTCCCAAGACCTTATGTCTAGCTAACCAAAACTCCCTGCAACTGAAGCATAGTTTCTTCCTTCTCAAATCATTCCTTGCCTCCATGTTTGGTCTTGATGGGAAATTATTGGATTGTTGTACATTTTTATGAAAAGGTTTTTTTGGAAGGAAAGTCTTGGTTTGAAACTTATTCTTTGGCATGGACGTCTCCAGCACGAAAGCCCGCTTGATTGCCTCTTGCAGGGAGGTAGTTTGAAAGATCTAACCAGTCCCTTGAGAGACACAATTAACTCTTCGTTGAAGAACATAGTCAGCATTCTCTCTCTGATATCTAGCACCATTACTAATAGCCTTTGAAATTTTGTCACATGATTCTCCACTAAACCATACTGCTTGAGCTTAGTCAATTCTCTGAAGTAAACCTCAAGGTCCTTACAACCAAACATCTCAATTAATAATTTACAGAATTCATCATATGAGTTGATGGATCTGTGGCCTTAAGTGATTAGTCTGTGGTACCACCACTTGTGCAATACCCTCCAAATGCAAGGTAGCCAACATGACTGCCTCATCTTCATATCCATAATCATATTCAGACTTGTACTCACGCATCAACCATGCATCTATTAAATCCATCATAGGGGAAGAGAGATAGTCAACTTCCCCAAAGCTTGCTACACATCTCTCTAAAAAGTTTATGGTCTAGGTCGGTCACAATGTGAATTCACATCTTCCAATTTGAACAATGATTATGGACAAGAAAGATCCTACCTATGAAAGTTATCACACCAAACAAACCATTAATCACATTACAACACAAGTTGGGGGGTTGGAAAGAGAACAAAACCAAAGGCAGAAATATCAAGATGCAAGGATTGGAAAAACACGACTCATACCACAGGGCAAGGCATAGAGTGTTGAGCAATGTGCACACCAATATAGATAGGTCCAAAAGTCCAACAAATACAAAGAGCGAGGGAAGGATGGAAGGCATGACAGGATGGACAGGCCCAAAACTCCAACAAAAGAAACGATAAACAGAGTTGGAAATAAACTCATACTCAGAAAGGGAAAAAGCACAACAAAATAACACCAAGGAAACATGCGAGACGAAGAATAGACATGATATCCACAAACTTAAATTAAATGAAAACAAGACATGACACTCTCTTTCCAAATTCCAATTCTTCTATAAACGGGAAACTTTGTGGATCTCATCAACATACACCTACTTGGAGTCCCCAATTTGTAGCACATCCTTTAGCATTACACTTGCCTCTTGACCACGCCATTGCAAGGGATGTAACTCTTTCTATCTTGGAGCATCAATATTTCCAAATCCACTTTTAAGACATCCCTTCATAGATGTGCCTTTTTGATAAATCATCATACCTACAATTTTATATGGTCTAAGGTTTACAAACTTAGTTTGAGACCCGTTATCTAGACTCATATTGCATCTCTAGACCCCACTAGACACCAACATTGTTGGTATTCTGAGATGAGCTTACTCCTATCTCTGAACATCTCTATTCATAGAGTCCCTTCTTTCTTGTACTACTTGGATGCTCCTCATCGACAACTTCCTTTGAATGAGGTCACAGATAAAATTTCCGGAGAGAATATCTACAAACAGTACATCCAATTCACCTAGACCTCTCCCACTAAACTATAGAACCCCAAGCTTGCTTTCTACACAAAACATTTCCTACAAGCAATCAATGGTATCAATTGTCGTCCTCATTATCTTCAATGCCATTTGTCTAATGGGTTGAGGTTTCCCCCTACCCAACTAAGTTTGTGCTCTCACCAACTACGAGTTGAGAATATCACCATATTCTTTGCCAAAACTAGATCTATCATCTTTGCTCCCTCCACGAGGTAGAGACTAAGGAACGCTTCATTTTAAGATTCTCGATTTATCTTCAGGAGGCCATTACCCTATGGCTCAGATTACTATAGGGAATCCATGTAGGCCCTAGAGCCCCCATGTTGATCAGTTCTTTCTTCTAATCAAAGGTGGCATTTCACACAAAGCCAAATAAACCTTTGAGGTGGCATTTCTCCAAGCATACCACCACTACTCAGATGCCTTTGCACGTTCTCCCTTAACAATATGGTTTTGCTTCTTAATGTCATGGCTTTGCTCCTCCTCAATATCATGGACCTACTTCTGCCCAACCACCACCTGGGCCACAAGAATAGACACATATTATGAGTTACTTCAACACTATGGGAGTTACACCAACCTTGGATGTTACAAGAGATTCTAGAGGGAGTGCTTTTCTTTCTCCTGACACCACCATGCCTTGCCCCTCGTCATTTGACACTCCTTGATGTGCATTACTAAATCATGTATTTGTCCTTTCACAACGATCAATGATGGCACTGACAATTCCTCCCTTCCAAGACCTTACAAAGATATTTGATGAAATACTTCTAGTCTTCATCAGCCCTTGCTCTTTGTGGATTTTGTTTCTTTTTTCGTTCCCTCCATTACAATTTATATTGTTTTGTTAGTGCTTCCATTCCTTTATTTGCTTTCCTGAGATGCCTCTTCCTATAACTTTTTCACTAATATATTCTCGAGTCCCATTTACCTATTTGTGGTCACTCATGGCCAATAATATTCTTACATTATCTAGTTCAATATGAATGCATTGGGCTTCTATTCATCCAACATCAAGGTTATTTTTGTCAATAGAAGCTAGAAAATAACAATTTCAATGAAATCCAAGATGCATACTCTACAGCTAAGTTATCGAATCGTTCAAAAATTAGAACGATTCTGACTACAAAACATCCCAAAATTGGAGCCTGCTTAGAATTGGCATGGATTCGGTCTAGGTTCAAAATTTTCGTCCCTAGATTTTGCAAACCTCCCAACCTCTAAAAAAACCCTAAACAATATACTTTACTCTCAAAAATTAAAAAAACCCTAAACGTAACCTCAGTTTGCATTAAGAATAGAAACCTTGTTTTGAGTTGAACAATAATTACGAATTCAATAATAATATCAATTTATAAAGCAAGCCACACCAATTCATCCTTCCATCGCCTCAACAGTAAAGAGATGGTTACCCACACAGGGTAAATGCCAAATGCAAGCTACGCTCCTATTAACATATATAAACTCTAACTATCACTTCTGCACTATCTTCTAAGTAGAACAAATAAATACACTTCGATTGAGTGCAGCTGAAAATTGTTTCATGGCATTTTTTTACATTTACTTTTAATTTTTAATTTATCAAAACCTATGAATCCAAAACTTTGACGGGAACGGATATTAAGATTTTTATGGTGAACCAGAGGGCTTTCCTGCTGCGACGTATGGGTCTTGACGTGGCGCTCTTAGTGGGGGGGTTGGCTCACTCCCCCACGCAGGTTTGATCGTTGATTGTTTATTCCCTCTTTCTCCCTTTTTCTTTGTGTTTCTCGCCTTCCGTTTGTGCCGTTGCGTTCGTTGGTTGTTGTCGGTTGTCTTTTTTTTCCTTAGGGTTTTCTGACAGGGCCGGCTTGGCGTGGTGCGGGTTCTAGACCCCTCCATCACTAGATGGAGGGTAGTTCAGGCATCCCTGGCCCTGAACCGAGTGATTCTAGGAGCCCTCGCTCGGAGGTGTTTGTGGAGGGCGAGTATAAATCGTTCAAGGTGGCGCTCGCTGCCAGCCATGGAGAAGTCCCCGCAGAGGCCAGGATTGAGGTTGAGGAGGTTGATATGCGTGATCAGACAGAAGGTAAGTTGCTCTCTTCTGCTCCTTGTAACCTTGTCATTGCTGCTAACCAGGCTCTTAAAGCTGTTATTTCAAATGAAAGGGGTAGATTAAAAGACTCTGCCTTATTCTTTGCGGCCGTTGACTCCTCCAAAGTCCCGGCGAGAAAATTCATAGATGATTGGCTTATAAAAACCTGGGCTAATAAATTTGGGATTCTAGTAAAATTTTGTAGAATGATACAACGGGGATTATTTGTTATGTTCCTTGCTAATCATGAGATGCAAAAGAAAGCCGTTGAAAAACCCTTTTGGAACCTCGGAGGATGCACTTTTAGGGCATTTCCATGGTCTCCGTCTACCATTGCAGAAGAAATTCTTGCCCTCTCTGCCCCCAGGTGGGTTGTCCTTAAAAATTTGCAGCCCAAATTTTGGGCGATCATTCCTCAGATCTTGGCTCCCATAGGCTTTGTTGTGCGGATTGATGAGGCGAAAGCCACACTTCCACACCTTGATGCACAGGTTCTGGTAACGCTAAACCCGGGCACCGAAATTCCTAAGAATATTGTTATTAATGAGGATGGATGCCACACAGTTTGTCCTGTTGAAATTCTCAGGGGTTTGAATGCTTGCTTCCTCTGCCATCGCGAAGGTCATGTTCGGAAAAACTGCCCGGTGATCAGGAAAATTGGTCCAAAGGCTAAAGGTCGCGAACCCCCCGTGTCTGATCCAATTCCTCCCCCTTTTGACTCTGGTTCGCAGCCTGTGTCGGAGAAAAACGCGAGGGCTGGTGAGTCGAATGTGGTGGAGGGTAGGGATGGCCCCATTTCTCAGGAGTCATCTCCGTCCTGCCCTTCGATGTCGAAGGGTGGTAGCGAATTTGTGGGGGTCTCGCAAGATGGGAAAAGTCAAGAAAAGATGCCTCCTCCCCCTTTGAAGCGCCCGAGTGGCATGGTCCTCCGCAACTCTTTCGAGGCCCTTTCTAGGGACGAGGTTGAGGATGACCTTGGATCGGGGGACATTGGTTCTTCAAAGTCTCTCGAGTTGACCCGCAGCATTGCCAATAACCCAAACCTTGTTGAAAAACTAAACGCCCAGCAACTGGCAATGAGAGGGATTAGGCAGAGAATTGAAGAAAACTTAGCTAGGCGGTATGATTCTGTTCCTGGCATCCAAGTTTCCAGTTTTCAAATCAATGAAGACGTTAATCGGTGCAGTCCTGAGCCAATTGAATTTTCTGCGCAGGATGTTAAGGCTGATAGTTTGCCTTCGACGGGGGAAGGGAATGCGGTTGGTGTAGTTGATTTCCTGGTTAGATCGGGTAGCACTAGCTTTGGGCCTGATGGCGTGGCTCTCCCTAAACAGGAAATGACTTCAATAACTGAGAACCCGATCCCCCCTCGGGAACAAACTACCATCCTGGTTCCTTCCGCCACTGATGGCTGGACTGGTAATCAAACTGAGCAGGGAAATGGTAAACCAATTGAATTAAAAAAGTTAAACACAGAAGTCTGTCAGGAGAATGTCAATAAAACCCACCCTACCGAAGTGCGCATGAATGAGGAGGCGGGAACTGTGAGACAAGACCATCAGATTTTAAAACCTAAACAAGGCCCAAGGAGGCCAAGAAAGAATAGCATAACAGCTGGAGGATTTAAAAAAGTTGGGTTGTCCAAGATTAAAAGGAAAAAAGTTAGCACTGTTTTGCAGTCTCCGGCTGCGAAGAAACTTGAGACTGATGAGACTTTACCCAAATACTTTGAACAACTCAAAGGTGACCAAAGTGAAAATAACGTGATGTTGGCCAATGAAGCTTAAATGCATTTCTTGGAACGTCAGGGGGTTGGAATCCCCGGACAGGAAATATATTATTAGGAGGTTTCTCAACCTCGAGAGGTTAAAAGATTTTGTGTTCCTTCAAGAAATTAAAGCTATTGGGTTCACTCTGGAAACGAACCTCAAATTTATCTGGAATTCGTCCATGGCCTACTATACTTCTCATGAGAATGGGAGAGGCGGGGCTGCCCTGTTGGTGGCTAACCATTGGGTCCCGTACATTTCTGGGAGTGGTGCCTCACCTTGTAACAGAGCTGTTTGGGTGAGAATCGAAAAGGATGATGCTTGTTTTGGGATATGCTCTGTGTATGCCCCCAATGATCATAGAGAAAGATGCAGTCTCTGGCAATGGCTTGCAGATTTGGAGGACATTCCTTGGATTCTTGGTGGTGACTTCAATATGGTGAAGCAAAAAGAAGACAAAAGAGAAGGTTCCATCTGGAATTAGAAAAGCAATGAAAAGTTTTTTTGGATGCGATGTAAAGGTAAGCTGAAGCTTTTCGACCCCATGGAAGGTTGCAAAAGTCAGTCCAAAGGGATTTGGTTCTCCTGGTGCAACGCCCAGAAAGGGGAAGATAGGATTTATTGCAAGCTAGACCGGTTCTATGCTAATAGAGATGTGTTCAGTTTCCTCCCAAGTGACACTGAGAACAGGGTGCAGATCTACCCCTATACCCTGTCGGATCACCACCCAATCATTACCACCATCATCAGTAGTTTCACTCCTTTCTTGGAGGCGAAAAGAGATAAAAGCTTCATCCTTAACACCTAGCTCCTGGAAGACAGTGACTGCAGGGAAGCAATTGCCTCTCTAAGGGAAATCAACAAATGGATGTTGAAGGATGTCTCTGCTATTGAGCGGTGGAATGCCAATGTTAAAGGGTGGCAGGCCCTTTTCCAAATTGTTGGAAAAAAGCGGGCCCTTGACCGAAGGAAGAACGAAAAAGATCTGCAAGATTGCCTTCTTGAAACTGAGATCAATCTTCAAGCTAATCCTAATGACAGGGAACTTTGTGAGAGGTTAATTCTGGCTAAAGATAGTTTGCGGAAAATTCAGTCCCACAAGCTGGCTGGGCAAAAAGTCAGGGCTAAGCTAAATTGGCTAAAAGGTGGGGATAAGGGGTCTAAATTTTTCTTTAATTTTCTTAAAGAGAAGAAAGCGAAGGAGCAGGTGGGTCAGATGTGGGATGGGGATCGGCTCTGCTCCGCTCAGGAAGATGTGATGGAGTGCTTTCACTCTTTCTTCAAAGATCTTTTCACCTCGGAGTGTGGGGATGGTCAGGGTTTGAGGGCCAGGGCCATCATTCAAGGTCTTATTCCCAAGAAGATTGGGGAAGCTGACTGCCGCCATCTGGAAAAAGAGATCACCAGAAGCGAAGTTGCCTCTGCAATCTCCTCCATGTGTAATGATAAGTCCCCAGGAGGGGATGGCCTCCCTGTGGAATTCTATAAAGAATTTTCTGACTGGGTGTGTGATGACCTCCTGCAAGTCTATATGGAAGCCTTGGAAAAAGGTTCGTTGGGTGAGGACATCAACAAGGGGATCATCAAACTGCTCCCCAAAGGTGGAGACAACACCTCTCTTAAGAACTGGAGGCCGATAACGTTGCTGAATGTCTCTTATAAGATTCTGGCCAAGATTGTTGCTTCCAGATTGGTCAATATCTTACCTAAGGTTATAAACAGTACTCAGACTGGCTTTATAAAAGGCAGGTATATCCTTGAAAATCTTATAACCAGCTGGGAAGCCTTGGAGTGGGCCAAGTGTACTAATCAAAATGCTGCAATGCTCCTTCTAGACTTCGAGAAGGCGTATGATAGGGTGGAGTGGGTCTTTTTGAAAACTATCCTTCAGGCTTTTGGATTCCCCTCTAAGTTCTGTAACATGGTTGATGCCCTCCTGAAAGATGCTTCGGCCCAAGTTGAGGTTAATGGCAAACTCTCGGAAAAAATCCCTCTTGGGCGCTCCATCAGACAAGGTTGTCCGCTTGCTCCTGCCCTGTTTGTCATTGCGTCTGATGCCCTTCATTATCTGCTTAGGGACAATGTTTTTTCTCCGAGTATTAAGGGTATTTGTCTCCCTGATCATAATGATCTGATCAATGTTCAGTTCGCTGACGACACTTCCATATTTGTGGAGCTTGAGCTGAACAATGTGGATTCCTTAATGAAGAAGCTCGATCTCTTTTGTCTTGCCTCGGGAGCCAAGCTTTCTAGAGACAAATCCACTTTTCTTGGGTGGAAAGAGGAGCCGCCTGATTGGCTGTGCAGGTTTGGTTTTCAGTGGGGAGGTCCCCATAAGATTGTAAGGTACTTAGGAATTCCTTTTGCTGTTAGCCCTGACCTAAAGGATATGTGGAATCGGGTAAGCTCCAAAATTGAGAAAAAAATTTGTGGTTGGAATAGGCACTACCTTTCGCTAGCAGGTAGAAAGCAAGTTTGTCAAAAGGTGCTTGCTTCTTACAACGTTTATTATGCGTCTGCCTGGTTGGCTAGTAGTTACCAAGTGAATGACATTCAAAAGAAAATAAGGAAGTTCCTCTGGTGGGATGGTAAAGATGCTAAAAAGCGGCACTCTGTTAAGTGGGAATGGTGTTGCCTAAGTAAGATGCAAGGGGGGTTTGGTCTGAAGGATCTTAGGTTGCAAGGGGTGGCTCTGGCTGCTAAGTGGATTCTGAGGTCGCTAGAAGGTAATGAGCCTTGGAAAGTATTGGTAAGAAGGAATATTGAACAAGCTGTACCGAAGCAGGCTAAGTCCTGGAAATCTCTGCCCTTAAATGACATTCTCCTTGGTGATCATTCTATGGTCCCTGCCGGGTCTGCGGTCTTCAAAATCCTGTGGAAGGCGTGGGAATTTTCCAAGCACACTGTTTTTCTTAAGAATTCTAGCATAACTCTTAGCACGAACAAAAATTGCAACACTCATAGTTCGATTTGGTGGAATATTGAGCATAAAGGTAAAAAGCTTGCCCTCCTTCAAGGTTGCTCTGCTAAAACGTGGCATAACAAAGGAATTAGAACCTTTGCTGATATCCTTTCTGATGGGGAGCTATTATGTTGGGACAGCATCAGAAATCAATTTGATATTCCTGACTCCCAGTTCAGAACCTATTCTACCTTGGTGGAAGCTTGTAGGAATGTTTGCTTTCCCAAGTCTATTGATCAAGATTATAATATTGCGAGTAATATTTCCTGGAAAGATGGTTCTCCTATTAACTGTATCAAAGCTAAATTAATCTACGATGAATTGACAAATTCTGATTCTGTTCTGGAGCATGTTAATAAATGTTGGGATATCTTGTTGAACCATAAGGAATGGCAAAATACCCTCTCTTTGATCTGGCATGATTCAATGTAGCCCAAACAGGCTTGCTTCAGATGGTTGGTCATTTTACAGAGATTACCTTTTAAAACTAAATGTATGGATCTGGATATTTGCAGCATTTGTAGAACGCCTGAGTCTATTAATCACATTTTTTTTTAATGTTTATATGCCACTGAAATTTGGAATCTCTTTTGTCATGACTTGAATATTTGGAATAAGAATGGTAAAATAAGTTGGTATGATATTTTGTTTTGTAATCTCAAAGTTAATTCTGATTGCAAGTTGTTCTGGATTTTACTCACTAACGAGGTTTTATGGCACATTTGGAAGGCGAGGAACAATGACAAGTTTATGGGAGTAAAGAGGGCGCTTACTGAGTCTGAAAGAAGACTCACATATGCTTTTGTTTCTTCACAGGTCTCGTTTCATGCGGCGAATTCTATGGAAAAGTTCAGGGATTTGCGTACTGAAGGATCTTCATTCAACACAAAGGAACCTGAAGTCTTTAAAAGAGCCTTGGAGGTGCTTCAAAAAGAGATGAATAAGGCAATCAGAAATACTAGACAAAGTGGGCCCTAACACTCTTGCATGTAGAAGCTGAACAAAACAAATTTTTGAATATCAAATGCAGCTGATCTTGGATCAGATGGTAATCCAAAAAGGGCAAAGGAATCTCATGGTGTTAGACTCTGTGAACGAAAGTGTTAGTTCAGTAATTGAAAATGTTAGACTCATTGAGGAACTCGCAGTTAGAAGGTGGCAGTAGAGAGTAAGATCAGTATTGGTACGCAAGCTGCAGAATCGGAGAATGTTTTTCTGTTTTTGATGTGTAAAAGGACTAATTTTGTATTCATAGCAGCGCTGTACATGTCATATACAGCAGATATTTATATGTATGTAAAACTTTTAATTGCTGTAGCTGCTTTCTGATACTCTAATCTGGAAGCATTGTATAATTGTTTCTAAACTATTATTAATACAAAAAAAAAAAACTTTGACGGGAATGAGAATAAACATGGTAATAATTTCATTTATATTTATTCTATGTTCCACGGCGTTTCAAGGACGGGGACAGGGGGACGGCAGGGGACGTTTTTCTGGGACATTTTCTAGGGGGGCACTTTTAGGGGCGGTAGGGGACGGCGATATACAAAATATATATATGAATTTTTCAAAATTTATTAATATATTATAGAGAGAGAGAAGGAAACAGAGAGATATGTCAATAATTGATAACAACAATATCAATATGTAAATAAATCATGAGAGCAATAGTAATAACAGCATAATAAATGTCATTAAAGCATTATAAATTTATAACATCAATAAAACCATGGTCTACCAATATCCAAATGTCTCAAACATGTATCCAAAAGTCTCAAAGTTCAAACATGAAAATCAAAATACTAAATACCCACGGCCTTGACTTCTCACACTACACCCAGCTCAATGGAAAAAACCAACGCAAGGAATATATGAGAGCCCCACGACTTCTGAAACAACTATGAACAGCAATGTGAATGGCTACAGAACTTTCCATGAAATCGCCCAAATCAGTAAGGTGCAATATTATCTTCATTTGGCATTTTAGGGAAATATTAGGGTTGTCAGTCATTGTGGGCCCCCCTATCCCTAACCAACATAAAGAAAAAATTTTAAAAATGAATTTTTAATGTTTTTTTAATGCAGGAAATTCCTTGTCCCCGGTACGACGAGGGACGTTTCCCACGTCCCCCAGCCGTACCGGGGACAGGGAGCCGTCCCCAAACGGGCAGGGACGTTTCCTGTTGTTTCCTACTCTTTGGCCTATTTCGGGGACGGCAAGGGGACGTCCCCTCGTCGCGAGGACGACTAGGGACTAGAACAGTGCATTTTGGAACAAGGGATGCATCCCCATGTAACACAATATTTATTATATATTACATATATAGTTTGAAATAATTTAATAATTAATATTATAAAAAAAATTAAAACTTAAACTATTATATATAATATTAATATATTGGTTATTAAAGTATATATTAATTATTATATAACAAATTCTAAAATTTAAAATAATAAAAAAAAAAAAAATTGTGTACTTATAAGTTATACAATTTTATTAAATATAAAATATTTATTTTTAATTAATAATTTACAATGAATATATATTTAAGTTATAATATATAATTAATACATTATATTAATTATATGTTTTTAATTTATAATTAATATATTTAATTTTTAATATATATTTATGATTTTTATATATTTTTTGTACAGACGTACCGAAACATATCCAACCCTCCAAATCTTTTTGCTGTACCCATGTACCCAATTCCGATTCCAATTCCGATTTGGCAACTTAGCTCTACAGTTAATTTGCTGCCTTTACAGGAGAATATTATATGTTTAATTCTGAGTTTAGTCTCTTTGCAGTGTAACAGTGTGTTACACTTTTCTGGATCAGACTTCATAGGCAAATTTCTGCTCCCTATTTTCCAAGTATTTGATAGGTAAATGGGTGCTCTCTGACAATGCCTAGTACTTGACAATTATTTGCTGACTACAATGAGTACTCTTTGGGTTCATCTATGACAAGTATGCCAACCATGCCCAAGTTCGGAAAGTTAATACACATTTGATGGCCACTGAAGTCATACTCCCAAATATTCACAAGGCTCACCAAATTCTGCAACTCTGATGCGAGTTTTTTTTCTTGGGGCTTTAATATACTCATTATTACATCATCAAGCATAACACGTTGAATGTTGAACTTTTCTTTTCTAAAGAAACATTTATCCAAATTTCAAAAATAGAGGCCCATAAGAAAAGTTAAAACAGAAAAATAGCAACAGATGCAACAATGTACACAAATGTTCAAATGGAAAACATTTGTCAGCTCAAACGTAATGTGACCTGAAAATACCTATATATGGTTAAAAAGTAAAGAACTTGAATACAGGACATTAGTAAAGACTCTAGGAATAGTAAGTGGTAGCTTTCAAGTGACAATTTTCCTTAAATAGGTTGGTTGCCGTTTATGAGATAAAACAAGATTCAAATCTTCTATAATTTTATGCAGTTCATGTCATAAAGATTCGTCAAGCACTCATATCTTAAAGAATATAAATTTTCAGCAAGTACCAGATATCTTTTTTGAGAAACTGCAATGAAGTTCAAATTTGGCATAAAATTACTGCAGTAACCTTGCATCAATTGCTAAAACAAATTACTACCTTCCATAACATTCAGCATTCAAGAACATTTTGCATTATGATTTTATCTCTTATATCTGCAGGCATATAAATTTTCAGCAAGTACCAAATATCTTATTTTCAAGAATGCAACGAAGTTCAAATTTGGCATAAAATTACTGCACTATCCTTGCATGAAGTTTTTCAGAACAATGTTATATATAGATAGATAGATAGATAGAGAATGGAGGGGGGGAAACAGAGATGTGCATGTGTGCATGCATGCACACACATATATATTTATGCAGCAAATAGATAAATCAAAGATATACTGAACCTTTAGAGTGGCTGCAGCTATCCCCTCTGTAAATCTGAATCCTACTACCCGTGTCCGAACTTTTCCACCCTCTTTGAATTTTTTGTCCAATTTTTGAATGTTATCATCAGAGGCTTCATATATCTATTGAAAGTAAAACCTTTAGTTTCATTCTGTGAAAAATAAGACAATATAACACTCCACAAGAAGCAAATCTCTCAATAAACTTAAATATATCACTAATTCTCATAAAGAATTGTACATCTTACCTTTACATAGGCAGGTGTTGCAGCTGGCTTGGAGGGAAGTTCCACTAAAAGACCAATACCACGATCAATTCTGACAACACGTGCATCCTCAAAAATCTCTCCAACTTTAACCCCCTTTTATGACCAATGTCACAAGTCCATTGTGCAAAAAAAATGTTAGCTAAGTCCTAAGAAAAATAACTATAAATAAGTGTTGAATGTATATTAAGTGTTTCACACAGATCTAATGTCTAAAAATGAAAAAGTGACAGACAGTATTGTTAACGCACTAGAACCCAAAGGAACTAAATGAGTCACAGTTCTTCATGAATACTAGGACCTTTGAACTATGCATTGAAGACCTCAAAATACACTTGTACCCACCAAACTGAAATTCAAACTATTAAAAAAACCATAAAACCACGAAATGGCATGCCAAATATGATTTGAATTTCACAATGAAAAGGGTTCTATAAAACGCTAAGAAATTTGCATAAAAGGATTCACAACACGAGTTGCAATGACAGATAGCAAAATTACATAATATGAAGTTCTATATAAAAGGACAAAATATGGCACCAACATTTATAAAAGTTGTGAATCTCAAAAAAGGACCATTTCCAGAATTTGAACAATTTACACCAAAACATTTCTGAAATGTTCTTTATAAATAAAATAGCATAAGAACAAAAAGTGTCAGGCAAACAGAAGGACTTGCAGTTTATGGACAAAAGAAGTTTATGGACAAAAGAAGTGTATCAGTGATCACATGCGATCATATATTGCACAAGTTCAGTATCATTATTCCATGCTAGGATATTTAATACTTTTCAAATGAATTTTACAACCGCACTATATAACATTTATCAAGGCAACACCACAAAAAATTTCAAGCAGGAAAAAAAATGCAATGTCTAAACTATAGAAACAAAAATATTTCAAAACAGCTCTTGGCCTACCATTGCACAAGTACCAAAAAACTACTACAACAAAACCCAAAAGCAGCAGCATATGCAGTTTCTTGCATGAAAAGGAATCGACTGTATTTTACATGTAAAGTCATTGGCTAATGCATGCCAATATACCATTTTGAGCATGGTTTAATATGCATTTGGTCCAGAGATTGAAACTGTTACTTGGCTATAGTCCATAGATGAAATTTCTATGGATCCATTCTTGGATCCCAGTTTTCTTTTAGTTTTTTACTATTGATAGGTACCCAGAGGATAAAGGGGACTGTAGATATCCATTTTTAACAGAAAAATATTTCTGTTAATCAAAAATTGTACAAGTTACTAAATATGCAGAAACAGTATGAAATATCTGCTGTACTAGGAAACCTGAGTTAGTTGCAAGAAATGCAGCAGAGCATGTCACTGACCACTTTTTGGGCCTGCAACCCATTTCCAACAGAAAGCATGCTGCCCCATTTCCTATTTTTAATTATCCTTTTTTATGTACTCACAATAAATCCTTCTTTTCATTATTATATATTATTTATAAGATCTGTTAGTTTTTGTTTTGTTTTAATGGGGCAAAAAGAGAAAATTATATTAAAAGAAACACATTACAAATTACAAGACAAAGATTTACAAATAGCCAGAGCCATAACTAAAGCAAAAAGAAAAAAAACCAGTTGGGTTTGTCACACGCCCATCTCCAAGAACACCCTTGAGAACCCATCATACAGCCATGAATCTTGAGGAACTGGGTCCCAGATGAGCAAAGCTGGTACAAACAGGGTACCAAGAATGACAAACAAGCCAGAAAATCCATTAAGGCCAGAAGAAAGACTTTGTAGAGAAGCTCCAAGGAGACTGATAATCATTAAACTAGAACCACCACATAGGAGAAAGGGGATCATCAGTATTGATCATTGTCAACAAGATGGATAAGCTGAGAAGATTTTTTGGGAGGTAGAGACACCCACTCAGAGACATTCCAATTGCAATTTTCCTCAGTACCCCACTTGGCAAGACAATCAATAACTAAGTTCTACTCTATGGGGACATTAACAAAAGATATAGCTTCAAACTGGGGAGTGAGACAAAAAGTCAGCTCAACTAAAGACGCTAGCCACCAAGAGAACTCCCAAGTCCTTTCTCTATTTAGGAGAGAAATTGTGATTAAGGAATCTATTTTACAGATAGCTTTCTTCCACCCCAAGCCACAAGTTTTTTGAAGCGCCAAAGGAATAGTGTGGCCTTTCGTATGATTATCGGTATTGATCCCCATAGCAACAAAGAAGAAAAACCACATAGACCCATCCTCAACACAACCAACCCCTCCAATCTCAACAGCACCTGAATTGCCACCTGAAGAGCCATTGAAAGGGGGGAGAACATTTACCAAATATATTCACCTTTCTAGAAACCCGTGAGTGAGGACAAGGGCACCAACAAGGAACACCAACAGATTGAAGCTCAAAGCTTTTAGAAATTCAAAGATCAAATGAAGACAAGTCCTTGCCCATAGACTGTGGTGACCCTAAAAAATTCGACGATGCCACTCCAACTATACCTACCAAAGGATGAAGATAGGACAAGGCTCCCTAGCAACATTGAAAAAACTAGTCGCAAAAGTGTCCAACACATGCTTGCCCAAAACTCCAACAAAGAGGCAACATAAATGACAAGTTGATTCCATTGTCGTCACCATTGTCTCAAATGCCTAAAGTGAAAGGACATTGGAAAATTAGGTGAGCAATAGATTCTTCCTCAATACCCCACAAAATGTCTTTTGAGGGGCCTCCAAACCCTCTCTTTCTAATATTGTACCAGGTGAGACATTCGTTTTGCAAAGTAAATGGACGAAGAAGCTGCACTTAGGTCAGCTAAATTTATTCTAGATTTTGCTGCACCAAGGGAAGTCTTTGCTCTCACCATTTTTTGTGATAAGGAACTTGTAAGCAAAGTCCACATAGTGACTTTGCAATCATGGCCCCATGCGAGATCATCAGTGTCCTTTAGAGAGCAAAATGATCAAACCGCAAGAATAGAGGATAAGGTGGCTTATGCTACAAGAGTACCACCTTTTGACAATCTACTAGAATCCTTCCAATGATAGATCATGAATGCCCTCACCTCAAGAGTGCTCCTAATATAAACAACTGTGCTCCACCCACCTCCATAAAGGCTTGACTCAAAGGATGGAGGCAAGGGAAAGTAGAAAGGATCTAATGGTGAAGATCGCAAGCATCATTCCAAAAGAGAGCTCTCTAAGCATTTTTAACAATCTGGAAAAGACCATTTTGAAAAGCAAAGTCCCATTCTTAATCGCATTCCATACCACCAAGCCTTTTCCTACCAAACTCATTCCTCAGATCTCGAAAGCAGCAACCTTACCAAGTATTTGAAGTTTAGAATTCTAGCACATGGTTTTCAAAATATTTATACCAACTCTAGTAAAGCTTGGTTGCCAAGGATTGGCTATTAAGAATGGCCTGCCTAAAACCCAAGCCACCATTCTACTTTGGCCTACACACTTCATCCCAACTAATAAGACTCCATTTGTAAGAGTCCAAGTTGTCTACCGATAAAAATCATTAAGGATGCTTTTCGGGGCAGATAAAATAAGGAATCTACAAAGGGGTAGAACTTGTAGAATGAATTTCAACAAAGATAATCAGCCTACAAAAGATAGCTAATATAAGGTCCAATTACTAACCTTCATTCTGAATTTATGATGATCTTCTTTTATTGATTCCTATTGGGGTTAGCAAAAAAAAACAAGGAAATGCCAAGATAATCATATGGAATTTGTCCTATGTTCAAATTAAAAATATGAGTTATTGTCTACTAGATGATGGTGGGTATTAAATAAGATGATGCTGGATTTATCCTCATTTATCTATTGACCCAAATCAACCAAATAGATATCCAAGGCATTCCTAAGATTAACCACTTCCTAAATATTAGCAACAACCATCAAAGACGTTTCATCCACAAATTGAAGGTGAGCTTATGGGTTTGTACCCTAAGTAGTAGACCAACCATGGATGCAACTAATGACTTTTTGTTTTTTTAGAGAACTTCCCAAGCCTTCAACCATTATAATGTCCCTTCCTTAGGCAGCTCAAACTATAGCGGAGGTTGGCCTACTATTAAGGTTCTCGTAGGTCAACAGAATGGTTAGGGGACCCAACCGAGGGTTGTGGACCTTAGCAGGGAGTTTTACAAGCCTTTCAGTTTGGAGTTCACTTGATGAATCCGAGGATAAATTGGAAAATATTACAGTTTGTTTTAATGGAATAGTAAAAAGTGAATAGTAACAGAAAATTATAAAAGGAATAGTGAAAAGTGCCCCCCATCCTAGTAACTCAAAGTTGTTTTTAAAAGTGGCCCTTTCTTTTGATAAGGAAAGACCCTCAAGGATTATTTTAATGGCTTTTATTAAAAAAGCTCATGGCAGGTTATAAAGCAATATGTTGGGCTCATTTTTGGGCATTCTATTCTCATTTTCACAAAAGCAAATTGCAGGTTTGAGCTCTGAAAGGGGGTTTCAGTAGCATACAGGTCTTCTGAGGACGAAATCCCTTAGAGGATAGTGAATTGGACGAAAACCTAGTTTACAAAACAGGGAAATCTACCTTGGGTTTCCATTTGGGCATCATTGGTCTTCATCATAGGTTAATCTACATTTAGAATTGATAGCAGCGGTGGGTTATCAGAAGATAATTGCAGATTGGGGCTTCTTATCAGCAAATATCATCATTTCAGTGCATTCACCAACTGGCTGTACGATTTGGGTGTCATTTCAGTCAAACCCTAGCTGGAAATTAGGTTTTTTCAAACCACTAAGGAGTAGATCAGACTTTATATCAGATCTTTATTGTATATGCTTTGGTTCCAGCAATTCGATATTCAATAAATTGAGCGTTGGCTTCCAAGTATGCAAATTCTATGTAATCGGTGGTTCAATTTCCTTAATTCTGAAAATTACATTTGCTGTCCTAGAAAAATTAGAATTCATAATTTGATTTCAGTCATTTATGTTCCTTTAGCATCTATTTCTTTTTCGCAATTATCAAGCACAAAAACCTCAAAAAAATCAGAAAACCACCAAAGATCACAAAAAAACTCATAAACAGCAAAATCAAACAGAAAAACAAATTCTCTATCCACTAGTCAAAGTCAAATCAGAAATCAAACTCAGAAAAATTGGATCAGATTTGGGTAGGGAACCTTTCAACCATAAAGATGAAGAGATAAGGAGATATGGGATTTCCTTGTCAAAGTCCCCCAAAGGCAAAGAAGAGGGGTGAGGGAATACCATTAATTAAAATAGAAAAGGAGGGAAAACCCACACAACTCATCACCCATTCTATTAAAATAATGTTTATTATTTATTTATTAATGCTCAATATTGTAAATTATTGTAATTTAGTGATAAGATCGTCTCTGATCTTATCTGGAGTTTCTTTTTAGAAACTCCCGTTTTTTGTAAATCTTGTAAACTATTTATTGAGCACATTGCTCATTGTTAATACATCGAATATTTTACCAATTACCTGTGTAATATGGTACCAGAGCCAGATTGCTCAAAATTAAATTTTTAATTCATAAAAATCTTTTTAAGATTTTTTCAGTAATTGAATTAAAAATTTGATAAAATCTTCCTGAAATTTTTTTGAAGATTTTTGAGAGTAAGAATTTTGAAAAAAAAAATCGGAATTTCTCCTGTGGCTTTAAAAAAACAAATCGAGGGTTTTGAAGGCGCCATCATTTCTGAAAATTTTCGTGGGATTTTCAAGGCTGTAATTCGAAAAAAATTCTCTACTTGTCGTGGTTTGTCTTCTTCTGGCCACAGCCCGCATCGCCTCCTGAGAAACACGTTTTTACTGGCGCGGTTTTTTTCTATGCTTGTCGCGTTTTGTTCTAGCCGCACGATTATGTGTCTTTCCTGGGCGTCGACAGACGTTTCCTCTGTTTTCTACGACGACCTTCTGTGATTTCCAACCGGAGTCTTTGATACAAGCAACCTACCTGCAACTGACACCTTCAAACACGATTTTTTTTGCATTTTCTGTGAAATTTGAGGGTGGATTCTGTGTGCAACGGGTTTCCAGTCTTCCTGCCTGCATTTTATCTCTTCTCTGGGCCTGCGGATTGCTCTGAAAAAACCGCGTTTTTTCCTAAAGGGTTGAGCCAACATCTGGTTCTTTGAGGCTATAGATTTCTAGCGGATTGCAGATTTTTCTGGAGTTTTATAGTGTTTATTCTTGGCGGCCTAAACTTCTGAAATTTTCGTCTAGGGTTTTGACCCTCTAGTTCAAGACGAAAAAAATTTATGATTGCAGATTCTTGGTAGGTTTTTTGAGAGCTCAACTGGGTTGGTCTCCAAAATTTTTGGGTGCCTCGATTTCCATGCCTCAAATTTTGTGCCATTCGTAGATTGTACTTTCTGCAGACTGTACTTGAATTTGCCTCTATTTTTGCATTGGAATTTGTGCCTTGAGTTTCGTGCATCAGCCTCTGCTCAATACCTCATTTTTTGTGCCTCGAAAAGCGTGAAGATGGCCAGTTTAAATAATCTAATGCTGGAGGGCAGTCAAAGATTCAATGGAAAAAATTACAACACCTGGAAGCAGCGGATGATGACAATCTTTGAATACCGCTGCCTTGATCAGATGATCCTCGGCAATGCTACTTGTCCCACAACGGCAGGTAAGGATCAGGAGAAGTTTGATGAGCAGAATCATGAAGCGGTGATGCTTAGTAAGCTTTCAGTTACTGATGATCAGCTCCCTCATATTCCACTTGGAAAATCGGCTAAGGAGATTTGGGATCACTTGAAGGGTTTGCATGAAACTTCTGATAAAAGCCGTGCGTTTTTTTTGAAGAATATGTTGTTTTCTATCATGATGGATGAGAAGACAACTCTGGAAGCACACCCGAATAAAATCCAGGAGATCAGAGATCAATTGGAGGCGATTGGTCGGAAAATGGAGGAAGACATGGTCGTGATCACCCTGAAGAGTCTACCGAAGTCCTATGAACACTTCATAGAGACTCTCAACATTACGTCTGCTAATGTTGATCTCAAGTTTCCAAATCTGTGCACTATCCTCTTGCAGCAGGATCGCTGGAGACAGCAGTTCAGTAGCAGTGCATCATCATCCTCCATGGAGCAAGCCTTCGCAACTAAAACCCAGCCAAAACAACAAGGGAAAGGTCAGCCTTCACAGCAGAAAGGCTCAAGTCAGACCTCCACCAACCCGAAGAAGAAAAATGTTTAGTGTAACTACTGTCATAAATTTGGCCACATCAAGAAAGATTGTCGTGCTCGTTTGGCTTCTGAGCAAAAGAAGCAGGGAGGGTCTCAGCAGAAAGCGAATGTCGTCAAGCACTCTGAGCAGAAGGAATTTTCCTTTTATGCACTCATGGAAAAAAGGCCAGCAGACCATGACAAATCCTCTGCTTGGTACATAGATTCTGGTGCCTCACGTCATTTCTCTCATAGACGTGACTACTTTACAAACTTCTCCCCTTGCACTAACTCAATGATTTTTGGAGGAGGCGAGGAATACACAGTTGTCGGCACAAGCACTGTTCAGGTTCAGTCTGGCGGAAGGGATCTCATATTCCTCAACGTGTATTATGTACCTGATATCGAGCTCAATCTTCTCTCAGTCAGTCAGATAATGCGGCATTCTCCCCAGATGGATGTGGTGTTCAACTCGCACAAATGTTCAATTGTAGATCGCGAGACTAGCACAACGGTGGCCGTTGGAATAGAGGATCATGGCCTCTACAGGCTTGTGGACACTGGTGATTCTCCAGAGTTAGCCTTGGCAGCCAGAAATTCAGCTGTCACCAGTCTTTGGCACCAGCGGTACGGGCACTTGAACGTGCACTATCTCTCTCAGCTTGCTCGGGAGGGACTTGTAGATGGCTCACCTGACATTCAGACTCAGCATCAGGGTGTTTGTGGTGCTTCTCAGGCCGGGAAGCAGCATCGCACACCATTCAAGGATGGCGACTCTTGGCGAGCTTCTAAGGTACTTCAATTAGTTCATGCTGATATTTGTGGGCCTATGTCTACTTCTTCTGTAACTGGTTGCAAGTACTTTCTACTCCTTGTTGATGATTATAGTAGGAAAATGTGGGTGTACTTTCTTAAGCAGAAATCAGAAGTTTTTCATGTATTTCAGAAGTTTAAGGCCTTGGTAGAAAAAGAGTCCAGTTCTTGTATCATAACTCTTAGGTCAAATAAGGGGGGGGGGGGGGGGTTTTGTTCTAGTGCATTCTCCAACTTCTGTGATACTCATGGGATAAAATGTCAGTTGACCACACCCTACACTCCTCAGCAAAACGGTGTTGTAGAGCGGCGCAATCGTACGATTGTTGAGATGGCTCGCTCCATGTTGCACCACAGGGGGTGTTCCTACCAAGTTTTGGGCAGAAGCAGTCAATACTTCAGTTTATCTCCTTAATCGGTCACCCACTCATGCCGTTAAGGGGAAGACTACCGAGGAAGTTTGGACTGGTCGCAAACCCCGGATCAGTCATTTAAAGGTTTTTGGCTCTCTTGCATATGTTTGGATTCCAGAGGCCAAGCGCTCTAAGCTGGATTCCAAGAGCCAAAAACTAATGTTCACAGGGTACAGTGACAACCACAAGGCATACAGGCTGATTGATATAGACATTGATCGTCTTATCTTCAGTCGAGATGTTGTCTTTGATGAGGAACGAGGTCCATTTCACTTTTCCTCACTTGTTCAGCATTCAGAGGATCAGCCCCTGCTGGCTCCTGATGTGGGTGTACGACTTCCGTTACGTTCACCAGATGGGAGGGATGACGAAGACCTAGTTTTTGATGATGCTCAACCTGAGTTTCCTCCAGATGACAATGAAAATCCCCCTGCTGAACCTGTTCCAGATCCACAACCAAATCCAGCTCCTCCTGTTACATCTGATGTTGGCACTTCTACTCTCCGGCCGAAATGGTGGGCTAAGACTATCAGTGATCTTCGTGTTGATGAGCTCATTGAGGGTAGATCATCCAGAAACAAGAGCAAACAGCAGCCTACAGTGAATTTTGCTCTCATGGCCAACATCCACAGAGTTTATGAGCCTCAAACATATTCAGAGGCAAAAGGGATACCTGAGTGGGAAAAGGCGATGGAATCTGAATACAGAGTCTTCAGAAGAATCACACTAGGGTCCTTTCTGATCTTCCTCGAGGGAAGAAGCCCATTAGCTGCAAATGGGTGTACAAGGTGAAGTACAAAGCTGATGGAACCCTTGACAAGTACAAAGCTCGTCTGGTTGCACGGGGGTTCTCACAGAAAGAAGGCATTGACTATGAGGAGACCTTTGCTCCTACAGCCAAAATGAGTACCATACGGCTTGTCCTTGCCTTAGCAGCCCAATTTGGTTGGAAGGTCCATCAGATGGATGTGAAGAGTGCTTTCCTCAACGGTGAGTTGAAGGAAGAAGTGTACATGATGCAGCCTCCAGGTTTCAAAGTTACTGGTCAAGAACAAAAGGTGTGCAAATTGGTCAAAGCACTCTATGGCCTGAAGCAGGCTCCTCGGGCTTGGTACATCAAGATTGATAAGTACCTCACAAATCATGGCTTTCAGAGGAGTCCATCTGACTCGAACCTGTATGTCAAGAATACTGGTAATGAGATCCTGGTTGTTGTTGTCTATGTGGATGACTTGATCATTACTCGCAGTTCGACACATTTGAGCGCTGAGATCAAACAGGATTTGTGCAAAACTTTTCACATGACAGACTTGGGCCTCCTGCATTATTGTTTAGGTGTTGAGGTTTGGCAAACAAAGAGCAGCATTTTCATCTCCCAGTCCAAGTATGCTCGAAGTCTTCTGGATAAGTTCCGAATGCAGGATTGCAAACCTGCCTCCACACCCATGGAAAAAGGGCTTAAGTTGTCAGCTAAGTCTGATTCACCTGTGGTAGATGAAACATTGTTCAGGCAACTCGTGGGCAGCCTCATCTATCTCGCTGCCACTAGACCTGACTTGAGTTTTGCATGAGCTACATATCACGCTTCATGACAGCCCCCAAGGCTGATCATTGGGTAGCAGCGAAGAGTGTGCTGCGTTATGTGAAGGGCACTACTAATTTTGGACTCTTGTACACTCGGAGTCACGATCCTACACTCAGTGGGTTCACAGATTCAGATTGGGCAGGTTCAGTTGATGACAGGAAATCAACATCTGGGTATGTGTTCAGTTTGGGATCCGGTGCAATCACATGGACTAGTAAGAAGCAGCAGGCAATGGCTCTCTCCTCGACAGAAGCAGAGTATCGGGGAGCATTAAAAGCAGCATGTGAGGCAATTTGGCTTCGCCGGATGCTTGTGGATATGCAAATATCTCAAGCAGGTCTGACTCCCTTGTTTTGTGATAATCAAGGGGTTCTCAAACTTGCCAAGAATCCGGTCTTCCATGAAAGAACCAAGCATGTGGAAACTCATTGTCATTTCATTCGGAAGCTGGTTGAAAACGGATCAGTCCAGTTGTTGTATGTTCCGACAGAGGACCAGACAGCAGACATTCTCACCAAGTCGCTCATTCCAGATAAGTTCTTAAAATTCAAGGGGCATCTTGGTGTAGTTGATAGATTGAGCATTAAGGGAGGGTATTAAAATAATGCTTATTATTTATTTATTAATGCTCAATATTGTAAATTATTGTAATTTAGTGATAAGATCATCTCTGATCTTATCTGATGTTTCTTTTTAGAAACTTCCTGTTTTTTGTAAATCTTGTAAACTATTTATTGAGCACATTGCTCATTGTTAATACATCGAATATTTTACCAATTACCTGTGTAATACATTCAATCCATTCCAGGCAAAAAACAGAGGCCACAAGAGTATTCTTGAGGAATAGCCATCTAACCCTATTATAAGCCTTAAACATATAACTTGATAAGCATAGCCTTCTTCTTGGAGTAGGGCATAGAGTGGATGGCCTTAGTGGCTATAATAATATGATACAATAGCGTTTGAGGCTCAGGCAATCCAACATGTCCAAAAACATGATTGTCCCAATTTTGATGTTTAATTTGATTTTGTTGTGTTGCAAGTATTTATTGGTTTGTTTGTTGTATTTTTTTCTTTGTTTGGCTATTGTTGATAGTATGCTAGATGTGGAGTAACAAACATTACAAATTCATCCTTTCTAAGTTGAGCAGTTCCTATGAGGCCCAAATTCTTGAACGCTACCTAAAACAATATCCAAACTTAGATATTTCATTTCCAACTCTACTAATACTCGTACCCACGTAGGAGGAAAATCAAGAAAAAGAAATGTATGAACTATATTGTCCCCTTCTCAATCCTAAGCATTGCAATGTCTATTAGCCTACTTCTGGAGTCCCTTACGCTATTCAAAGGCGTTTCTAGGGATTCCATGATTCTAGGGAGTTTCTTGTCTGTTTTTCAAGAGGTTATTGCAGGAGTTCGCAAGAGATTTTTTTGGGTCTTTCTGGGTTTTCTGAGATCCTTCGTGGTGGCAGCAATTCAATGCAGGATTTCTATTTTTGGCAGTGGTGGCAATTTCAATTGATGGTGTCTTGATATTTTTCGAAGTTGTCATCTCCACCATCCTTGGAATTCGAAAAGGGAAATATTTGCAACTTAAGTTAATTTTATAAAATCAAAAAGGCCCCTTGGACCCCCACACCTAGTATGTGACAACTTAAGTTGTTTTAAAAAGCAAAATTAAAGCATGACTATAGTTGATGCCAGGATAAATGGTTTTAAGTGAATTTTAATAAAGTTTATTATTCTCCTCAATTGTGGTGTCCCTTTTTGGACGGAAAGGATATTCAAACTTCTAGGTCTCAAAGTCTTATATATACTCCCTCATTTGTTCTCATTTGGTTATGCAAACTTATGATAACGAAGTGTTGCCGAATTGCAGAGAGAATTCCTTGGGCTTTGAGGATGAAACCCCTTAAGGTTGACTTTAGTTTCGGAGTTGCAAGACACTCCCTAGCTTGATATTGGCATAGCTCCATTGCAGGGAGTTACAATTGAGCATACATTGGTGATGGCTTCGTTTGTTCTTTCAGTTTTTGTTTGCTATGATGTTTTCTAGGCATATTTTGGTGTAGAGTGTTGGTTTGCAGCATTCTAGGAGCTTTTTGGTGTGTGTTTTCAGATTTGGGTGTTGTTGGTTCATGCCATTCCATAGCCCAGCTGACCCACCTTTTCACTCATGTTGATCGAAGGACCTGATAACTTTTTTTGGGGGTGTTTTGGCATCGGCTCTTCCATCCTTGGGCCCCACTTCTTGCAAGTTTTCACAATTTAATATGGGGAACCTGATTTGTGGAGCTGGTCGCCCCTGTAGGGAGGCCGTACAATTTTGCTAGCTGGAGTTTTGGTGAGTGTTGTTGCTGTTCTGACTTTAGGTGTTTGCTATCTTGCTCAATCTGGGCGCCCAGCCTAGCCCTTGTCATTGAATGTCGTTTGAAGTGATTCTATGGAGTATTGGTGAAGTTATACTCATTCTATGCTTGCTGATTGCTATTTTCAGCTTGCTGTTCGAACATATCGATCTGTTGTCCTGTGTATCAGACCCGTAGCAGCAACTTGTTTGACCTTCTACCGACCTCCGGAGGACCTTTCGTTGAGGTATTATTGTGGCATTTGGTGGGGGTGTTACTATATTATCATTGTAACTTCTTTGGGGGGAGATATGCTTCATGTTTTTGTCATTTCCTTATAATAACAGCAGCATATATAATTCTGGAGCATTTTCTAATTGAATTGATTGTAACACCATTGATAGTACCATTGGTGATTGTTCATTGTATTTACATTGTTACTCACCCCACTAAACAAGTGGTGCTCCCACTGACTAAGTAGTTGAGCTTTCTTTATGTTACATGCCACTCCCGATGAATAAGTGGCTGAATTTTAATTTGCTTTCCCGTTATGCCCACTGAACTAGTGGAGGACTTGTTTGATTGGTCGGCTTGCTGCCAAGTGTTTATTTACTTTCTTGTGATTCCTGCTGAATAAGCGGATGATTTCCCATTACAAACTTGGTTTTATTACTCACCCCATTGAAGAAGTAGTTAGCTTAGAAATTCAGTAATTGTAAGCCTTACCACTGTATGCTCTCACCTTGTCCACATTAGGATCTAGGTAATCGGAAAGTGGAAGGTGTTTACTTTTCAGTTAGCTTGATTTCCAGTTAATGCCAAGATCCCCTTCTCACCGTATTCTCTCACCTTGCCCACATTGGGATTTGGGTGATCAGAAATTGGAGGGTTGCTTACTCAGTTGTTATTCATTTCTATTTGGCTGACGCTAACAGGTGAAGTAGTTGAAAAACTTTGGGGTGGTTATTACATGAACCTTATGTCGGGACCCGCCAAGGCCTCATATGGTGTTGATTATTTTTGTCTTGTCTACTAGTTGATACTATGGGATCCACATATTTGTTTTCCTTTGCTAGACATGAAGACAAAAAGAATAAAAGTTGATTTATTATTCACCCTACTATTGGTCGACTCTCTCTACTAGGGGCCACCATATCCTTGTTGTACTTCTCACCTATTGTAGTTACTTTGTATAGGAAAATGATGGTTTAACTAGGCGAAAACTATATTTCCTTGACCATCCGCACCACCTCCTAACAAGCTACAATCACTAATTACAACTTTTACAAATATATGTTGGTTGGCATTTATTCTTCTTTAATAGGTGTTACCAATGAAAATCATGGTAGTTATGTATTACTAACTCCTATTGACCATTCCTACAGAGTGGAAACTGGCAAGAATTTGGGACCAATCACAGTCGTTATTGACCATGTCTACCAAGTGATAGTGATCGTTCCTAAAAGGGATATTAGAGAATTAATTAAAATAAAATAAAGTATATTTCATCACGTTGATCCTTGCGAGAACATAAGAGAAGAGACCCATGCATATGAGAGGTTGAAGAAATGTGAAAATTGTGTTCCTACCTACAACTCAGCCTATGATTCTCTAGGCATAGGAATTAGACACTTTTCTAATGATAGTGACTATGAGGTGACTAAAATAGCTTTGGTTTTAAAACTAATCATTGTAAGTTGCTCGGGTAGTAATATAATCGGATTTGAATTACCATATGTTGGTTGAGTGCCTACTATAATTGTATGCTAATTCTGCCTGTTAGAATAAAAATTATAAGTTGAGTGCTATTGTTAATCATTGATTGTGTTGTTAGAATCTGCTTGGATTGGTGGCCTATCTTAGGCCCCTAGTCCTCATCTACATCACAATACTATATAATAAAAATTATAAGTTGACTGCTATTCTTAATCATTGATTCTGTTGTTAGAATCTGCTTGGATTGGTTGCCTATCTTAGTCCCCTAGTCCTCATCTACATCAAGATACCATCAAGGATCTAGTGCCCCTTCACAAACCCACCCTACTTAGGAGAAATGGAAGAAGGCTTCAAGCAGTTCGCAGATTCCCAAACTACCTCCAACAAATCAAGCTTTCAGATATTCCAAAATTCTTGAAAGAACTCAATGGGAAAACCATCTGGACCAAGAGCCTTCCCTTTCTTCATCTGAAGCATCACATGTTCAAGCTCCTCAAGAGTAATGGGACTTATAAGCGTTTTTTTCATATCAGCAAGGATAAGAGGAAGAATGCAATCTAGAATGGCATGTTCTTCCTCCATAGCTAGAGGGCCACTTATATGATTGAGTGAGAATAGAAAGCTTTCCTGAGCAGAGAAGAGACTAGAAAGAACATTCTGTCTTTGCCTCTCTTTGACTGAGTAATGGAAAAAGAAAGTAATCTTATTCCCCTCATGCAACCAATCAATTCTCAATTTCTATTTCCAGAAGATTTCCACACATAAGAGTCATTAATTCAGCTCCTTACAAAGGAGGGATTCCCTATGAAGGCATTCCATGGTCATACCCTCCTTAATTTGAAAAGTAATGTTATTGATTTCTATTTTCTAAAAATATTGTTGAGATGTGATCTATTCCATTGCTTAAGCCTGAACTTCACAAATTGAAGTCATTTGGAAAAAAGAATATATAGTAGTCCCAAAAGGAGGTTTCCCTTCCAACCACCAAGTGGCAATCCATCCATGAATCATATATTCTTTGAGCCACATCAGTTGAAACTTTATGGGTGGATTTTTCGCTTGGGAGAAGAGGGAGGAAGAAAACATATTAAGCCAGTGATCTAAGCCTTCCCATTTCAGAATATCAGAAGATGAAACCAAAGAATCACAATGCCTACATTCAAAAAACAAGAATTTGTCAAGATGCTCTGATATAGACTCCTTCCAACATCTACTACTATTCCCTGTATAAAGACCAGATCTAGGTTTAACATCAACAAGATTGAGGAATAACAAATTCTCTCTTAACAAAGAGGAAGAAGGATTTAGCGATTCTAACCAATCAGAGCCTCCTAACTTTTAATCCAAGCTGAGAATAGCAATAAATTCTCCAACACTAATCCAAGGAGAAGAAGAAAATAAAGAGCAAACAAATCTAATATGAGCCCAAAGGAGATTCCTACCTTGAAACTTTGTAAACGTATAGACATTGGTTAGGAATATGGATCTGCCAAATTCTAAATAGGAATTGAACAAGGAGATAGAATGTTTGTTGGCTATCCAAAGGGAAGGCGTAAGACGACATGGATCCCATAAACATACCAAATTATGTGAGGATCCCCAAGAAACAATACATTGCCACTTGCTACTTTTCCATATTTTAGAGAATATGGAGGCCATTTCCTCTACAAAGATTTTTGTCTATTGAAGAAAAATGATGTCAAGATTATTCTCATGAATCAAGTCCTATGCAACTTCTAATGAGGGAAGCAACCAAACCCCTAGTATTTGATGAAATAACAATCATTTATGGGGAATGGAGAAATGAGCATCAAGTGTGCAAATGACCCAAGATCATACTAGTGATTCTCCAATCATCTTCACCTTATTCATCATGTACAATACTATTTTTTAGATTCTTTTGTTGGAGAACTAAAGGAAGAGGAGTAATTATCTTTTGAGCCGTGAAACATAGATCCCTCTAGTAGAGCAGAATAAGATGTGTCCTCAAGAAGATAACTTGTGGTTAATTGAGATGAAACAATCACAAGTATCCATTTCTCAGCTTCTTTGAGCAAGGCGCATTCCTCAAAGTGATTGGGAGAAGTAAGGATACTTCTATTAAGGCCCCTACAAATCAAAATCATCATATTTTTTGTCAAGGGGGAAGAAACAACAAGATCACCTAGATTCACTCTTTGCACCCCAACAAATTGCTTAGCCATGGGAGGTTCTCGTTCCTCAAACTTTTCTCGAGCCTCAACTCTATTATTGAACTTTCCTCTTGATACATTTCATTTTGGGTGGTTTGGAAACCTTTCTCTATTGCAGGTCTTTACAAGCAAGCAGCCATCTGAATCTAATCCCTCTACATGAGCCAGGGTTTTCCTTTTATTGAAGCTTTTGTTATAGATCTTTTTGGAGGTAATTGCGAGGGAACTATAACCCTTTGTGGACAATCTCTTTGTAAATGTCCATAAACATCGCAAACTTGACAATGAAAGGGAAGAGCTTCATAATCTATTTGCTAAGTTCATTGCATGTTTCCCAATTTGATCTCAAGAGAATTAGGGAGAGGTATATTAAGAGCAATTTCAACAAAAATACAAGCAAAATGATTGATCTCTAGAACTCCAAGGGAAATCAAAAAAGACGAATCTAAACATGAATTGAAGAGGGTAGCCCTTCCCCAAGATCAAACCTCACATGCCAAGGTCTGGTAAATAAACATGCTTGATCACAAAAATAGGGATCTCCTTCTAAGGCCATGTTCCAATCACCATTCTAGAGAAAACCACAAAAAATTCCATTCACAACCAAAATAACCTCTATGTCCCCCTCTACTTGCCAAGTTCAATAAGACCAAATCTTCAAGAAGCGCAATGAGACTAATACCCATAAACTTGCAAATTAAAGCATGCTCGAATAAATATAACACATTGTCTACAATTAAATCCAAATTAATAACAAAAATACACCGATCTTCACTCTTCGACAAATAATTGTTAGATTGAGGGCATTTAACACTCCTTTGGTCCAATTTAAAATCACTTGTGGTATTCAACAAGAAACTGAGGGCATTTGCATTGTTAGAGATTGTGGACTCAAAAGCTCAAACAACATCCTTGAAAGAGAAGGTAAGGGGGCACTTTGGGCCCCCTTTGTATGCAACAACAAATTCAATAGAAAACATAATAAGAGCAGCTACAAAGCCCGTGAAGGAGGCAAGGCCACCCCAAGGAAGTCATGTTGCAATAGCAACGAAGACCACCAATGCCCTAGCTCCAACCCTTTGGCATGCAAAGCAATGATGGCAAGCAAAGTAGTGATGGATTTTTTTCTTCATGTAATGTCCCCTCCTAGCCTCTGAGTGGTGTTTATCCTTTAGACTATTCCAAAGTTCCTGTAGACTAAACAGAATTGGTAAGGGAACTCAATTCCAGTCTTTTATGAGGGTTTTCGGAGTTTTCAGGGGGACTTTCTATTTTTAGCCAGGGGGCAGTTTAGTACTTACTGCTTACAATAAGTCGAGTCACATATCAGTTTCTTCACCAATCTGAGTTTAGAGTATTTGCTATTTTTAGTGCTTACTAAAAATAGTAAGTCTATTTATGGAAAGCTAGTCCGAGTCAGGCTACTTTCAACAGTGTCATTTTAGTTGGCATCGGGTTGCTAAGGTAAGATTGTTTAAATATTTGCATTTCCTCTCTCGAAAATGATTTTAATAAACTTATTTTATAACTTAATATTGAGGGTTCGAGGGGACATAAAGTGTACCTTGGTGCTTAGTTCATTCACTTCAAGTTGTTTTAAAGAGCAACAAAAGCACGTTTGATGGCTGGATAAGGGGGATGCCTAGGAGGCTAAAGTTAAATTTTAAAATGAAATTTTTAATAAAAGGCGAAGGTAAAGGGTGTTGATTTTAGAAGGGGTTTAGGGTTTTCCTTGTGTTGGTTGCCTTAATTTCTTCATTGAGGCTTTATAGCCTTCTTTTGATGCCACATTTGAGTATGTTGAAAATAGTTGCATAAGGAGATGCTGCTAGAATCATTCCAGAGGTTTGTAATTAGGTGTTGAGGACAAAGACCCTTGGCATTAAGGAGCTGGTTTTGGTAGTGCAAGACCTACCCTAGCTGATTGAGGTGTGGTTCCATCCAGGAATCACTTCAGAGCTTCAAGATTATCAGTTTCAGTCAAGAGACATGAAGATTTTTGAATACTTTTGATGCTTGGTGTTTCGGTTTTGGCTTGTGGTAGCATAGCTTCTATTTGGTGTGATTTTTAGAGTGTTTTTGAAGAGTTTTCAAAAGTTTCTGGGTACTTTCATCACACGGTCTAAACCTAGTATTTCATTCATATCTTTTTATTGGCTCGTATTTGTGATTTGGGTGTTGGCTAATTGTATGCTCTTCTCCAAGGTGATCCAGAACATATATTCACACATATTTATTGGTGGGGACATGATTTATTAGAGCAAAATCACCCTTCTTCATGATAGCGCCCTATCTGGGTTCTATTACCAGTCTGGACGGCCAAGACAGGGACTGATTTCCGCCATTTGGAGGGCTGTTAGAGTGGTGTTTGGGCATTGGATTGCATAAGATTTGAAGGCCCTTCTCCTTGGTGAAGAACGTGACAAGTTGGAGTCCTTCAATGTTGCTATATTTACTACAAAAAAAAGGTATGAACTGTTATATCTGAGTTTGTATAAATCATGGCAAAAGACTGAAATTTTCTGTTGTATTTCTTGTTAGAATAGAATTATTATTACATCATTATATTACATAATTTATAACTACATACGTAGTTATAAAGTAGTTGATCGGGAATGCCCGATCAGGTTGGCAAATAACCAACCTTTATTTGTATTTATTCACTTTTACCCTCATAATCAATTTGCTCGTTTGCTCTCAATTGTTTATCATGGTATCAGAGCATTTAGTTTTTGAGCCTGTGCATTAAAATCAGGAGGTTAAAAAATTTGGAGAAGAGCCTATGGTGTTTGCTGAAGAATTTAAAAAATCCTACTCTATTAATGTAATGAGTGAAACGAACGTATGAATTTAAAAAATGAAGGCATTCTGCTCTAATCTGCAAAAAAAATTCAGCAAGATTCTTTCCGGGGGAAGCGTATTCTCTTAGTGATATATTTTGAAAGAGGCATCGAGGGAAACCATGTCACATATGGCAGAAGAGTCTAGATCGGATAGACAAAGACGGGACTCAATCAAAACAGCAGACTGAATGCGTGAGAGAAATAGAGAGGCGTATAAGTCATTTTCTAAAGCCTTGAAAAGGAGAAATATGTGGAGATATAAAAGGTGCAATTATCTTCAAATTTTCCAAAGTTTTTTTTAAGAAGTAGAATTATTCTTTTTAGTTTGCACTTAAAATTCAAAATTTGGAGCAATTGTTGGTTTTTCAGACAAAATTAGAGATTGAATTAGATCAGAGTTATAAGGACAATCCAAACAAAAACAAAATGGCTCCAAGTGCACCTAAATTCCTCCTACCCGACTCACAACTCCTGAAGGGTGAAAACTATGCCGCTTGGAAAACCAAAGTACAAATGCAATTAGAATTTGAAGACCTTTGGGAAATAGTTTCGGGACAAAAAACCAGACCTACAACAACCAGTGATGATCAAAACAAGTTTGACAAGGCCAACCAAAAAGCCAAATTAATCATTCTGTTTGGTATGTTCGATGAGATTCAACCTCACATTCGCACTGCAACCTTTGCGAAAGATGCCTGGGACTGCCTCAAATCTGTCTACGAGGCTAAAAACCAGAACCAAATCCTTCATCTACGGCGTCACTTGCATTGTCTCCAAATGCAAAATGGTGAGATGGTAGAAGCTTTCTTTAGAAGAGTTGTCGAACTGAGAATTGCACTTCAAGCATTAGGGGGAGAAGTCACAGATGACTCTCTTGTACCAATAGTCCTGAGAGCACTACCCTCTTCATTCAAAGTGTTTGTCACATTATTAAATGTGTCTCATAAAACACCCTCATTTGAAGAACTGGTCAACGAGCTTCAACAGGAAGAAGCAATGTCTAGAGAGACCGACACTCAAAACAATCAAGTCCTTGCAGCAAAGCAAAAGGGAAAACAACCTGAACATCACAATGGTCCATCAGGATAGTCAAACCAAAGTCAAGACAACTCTTCCAACAAGAAAAAGAAATGCCTCATTTGTGGTAAAAAGGGTCATGAACTCAAAGAATGTTGGTATAATTCCTATGCCAATAGTGAATCCAGTAGCAAAAAGCCACAGAAATCTTTCTAGGGGGATAAGAAGAAGAATCCCCAATGGCAGAAAAATCCCAACAAACAACAAGGCAATGTTGCATCGACATGTAACTCAGATGAAGAAGATTTCCTGTATGCTGCAGAAACAAAGGCTTCCACATCTAACAAATCAGTCTGGTATGTTGATTATGGTGCATCCAGACATATGATAGGGGTACAAGAATGGTTTTGTGACCTAACTCCATCCACCTCCTATGGGCATGTTTCATCGGGTGATGATATCTCATATAAAGTTCAAGGAATTGGTGAAATTTCCCTTCCATTGTGAACTTATACATGTCGACTCAAAAAGGTTTTGTATGTACCTGGGCTCACTAAGAACCTACTTTCAGTAAGTCAATTACTTGAGCACAACCTGCAAGTTGAATTTGATCAACTCAATGGTGAGAAACTTTGTCTTATCAAAGACAAAACTCGTAATAGAACAGTTGTAGCTCGTGCTTCAGGGGTGAGCAAGATGTTTCAGTTGGTTGATGTTTCAAATGAAGACCAAGCTCTTGTAGTGAAAACCAACACAACGACAACTCTCCGGCATAGAAAACAGAAGTTATCTGCTCACATTGTCTTGCTAAAAAACAACATAGGGCACCTTTTCCTGCTACAAAAAACCGAGCCTCCAGTCCCTTAGAATTGGTTCACACCGATCTTTGTGGACCTATGCCATGCAGTCACAAGAATGCCCGGTATTTTCTTCTCTTTGTGGATGATTATACAGAAAAATGTGGGTCTACTGTTTGGCTCACGAGAATGAATCATTTGAGAAATTCAAGGAGTTTAGAGCTCTTGCAAAATGGTCATCTGGTCAGATTCTCAGAGCCCTTCGCTCAGATCAAGGGGGGGAATTCACAAGTAAAGAATTTGGAGCTTACTTGCAGAAACATGGAATACAAAGACAGTTGACCACTGCACATACGCCGCAACAAAATGGTGTTGCAGAGAGGCGTACTCGTACTATTGTCGAAATGGTGCGATGCATGTTGGAGGATGTAGATCTTGCGCCTGCATTCTGGTTTGAACCAATTCACACAACAGTGTATTTGTTGAATTGAGCACCCACCAAAGTGCTTGATAATATCACACGAGAAGAAGCTTGGATTGGGAAAAAGCCCTCCATTTCACATTTCAGAGTGTTTGGATGTACTGCCTTCATGCACGTCCCCAAGGTTCAAAGAACAAAATTGGATGATAAGTCTGTAAAGTGCATCTTTCTTGGATACAATTCAGAATCCAAGGGATATCAACTCATGGGTACAGTCAAAAAGAAGGTGTACATTAGCAGGGATGTAGTTTTTGATGAGGAATTTGGCAACAACACCTCTTTCTCTCCATCACCTGTATGTTCCCAAGCACCACAGCTCCTTGAATTTGCAGATGAGGAAGTTGATGAAGAGAAGGAAGTTGATGAAGAGACTCCAGGTGACATTTTGTTTCCATTGGACGAATTTCCCCTCTCTCACCACTTCCATCCTCATCTTTTGTACATAAGAAGTTTCCTAAGTGGTATCAAGCCACAATTAAGGATGCTAAAGATGATGTAGTTGTAGACAGATCTTTTTGTGGGCCTAAGACTCGTGGCCAATTTAGTGAAGAGGTGAATATGGCCCTTATGTGTACAGTTATGCAATGTTCCGAACCTAAACAATGCAGCAAGCTCTTGAGTCACCACCTTGGAAAGATGCTATGGATATTGAATATCAAGCACTTCTAAGGAACAATACAAGGGAACTTGTTGATCTTCCACCAGGGAAGAAATCTATTGGCTGCAAATGGGTTTTCCGGATCAAATACAAGGCAGATGATAGCATTGACAAGTATAAGGCCCGACTTGTGGCTAAGGGCTATGCACAAAAGGAAGGCATTGATTATGATGAGACTTTTGCTCCTAAAACAAAGATTAAGACTATTCGTATGGTATTGGCTATGGCAACGCAGTTTGGGTGAAAATTTCACCAGATGGATGTCAAGAGCGCCTTCCTTAATGGAGATCTCATGGAGGAGGTCTATATGACTCAACCAAAGGGATACACTGCACCTAGGCAGCAACACAAAGTATGCAGACTCATCAAATCCCTCTATGGTCTTAAACAAGCTCCTCCAGCCTGGTATATCAAGATCGATGAGCATCTCCTTAACCATGGATTCATCAGGAATCCTTATGATCCCAATCTCTACCTCAAAGAGCAAGGGGGGGAGATTGTCATTCTGATTGTTTATGTCAACGATCTGGTCATCACAGGGAGTTCTCCATAGATAATTGATGCAACGAAGAATGATCTCAAACAATTGTTTGACATGACAAATCTCGAGCTCCTGCATTATTGTCTTCGACTTGAAGTATGGCAAAAGAAAAATCAGACATATGTTTCTCAGATGAAGTATGCAAAGACATTGATCGAGAGGTTTCACATGGAAGATTGCAAACCTATGTCGACCCCCATGGAGACAAGTTTACAACTTTCCTGCCGCAATCCATCTACTCAGGTGAATGCTACTCTTTATCGGCAGTTGATCGGGAGTATCATCTACCTAACCTATACCAGGCCAGATATCAATTATGCTGTCAGTTATCTTTCTAGGTTGATGCAACAAACTAAGGTTGTTCATTGGAAGGCAGCAAAGAGGGTTTTGAGGTACATTTGTGGTACAGTGGCATATGGCCTGGAATATAAGCAAAATGCACATTTTTCATTGTATCGATACACGGATGTGGACTATGCAGGTTAAGTGGATGATAGGAAGTCTACTTCAAGCTTCATATTCTTTCTGAGATCTGGTCCAATTTCTTAGGGGAGCAAAAAGCAAACTATTATTGCTCACTCTTCCACAAAGGCAGAATACCACGCCGCAGGTGGGGCTGTCTGTGAGGCGATATGGTTACGTCGCATTTTGCAAGGTTTGGGTGTTCCTGATACAAGTCCTACCACTTTGTTCTGCGAAAATCAGAGTGTGTTGAAGCTTGTTGCGAATCCAGTCTTTCATGAGCGTACCAAGCATATTGAGGTCCAGTGTCATTGTATCCGTGAGCATGTTCAGCAACAGCATATACAGCTCTAGTTTTGTCCAACTCGAGCAGTGTGCAAACATATTTACCAAATCAATTGCAGCAATGAAGTTCGAGGCTTTCTGAACTTTCATCCTTTGGTCTCTTGGGCATATGATGTAATAAGGGGGGGTGTTAGAATAGAATTATTATATCATTATATTACATAATTTATAACTACATACATAGTTATAAAGTAGTTGATCAGGAATGCCCAATCAGGTTCGTAAATAACCAACCTTTATTTGTATTTATTCACTTTTACCCTCATAATCAATTTGCTCGTTTGCTCTCAATTGTTTATCATTTTTGAGAAATAAATTTGAAAGTAAACATTTGCAAGCAATGCTATTTCATATTTTTTTTGTTCTTGTTACTATCATTTTATGTATGCAAAGCATTGAATGGCATTGAAACATACAAGCAAATACCATCAAACAAACACAAACAACATAACAGTGAAAACAATCAGCATATCAATGATATCAAACAAACAAAAAATCAGGGGTCTTATATTACAATAAAGGGTGTTGATTTTAGAAGGGGTTTAGGGTTTTCCTTGTGCTAGTGGCCCTAATTCTTCATTGAGCCTTTATAACCTTTTGATGCCTCATTTGAGTATGTTGAAAATGGTTGCATAAGGAGATGCTGTTAGAATCATTCCAGAAGTCTGTAATCAAGTGTTGAGGACGAAAACCCTTGGCATTAAGAAGCTAGTTTCAGTAGTGCAAGACCTACCCTAGATGGTTGAGGTGTGGTTCCATCCAGGAATCACTTCAAAGCTTCAAGATTATCAGTTTCAGTCAAGAGACATGAAGGATTTTGAGTACTTTTGATGCTTGGTGTTTCGGTTTTGGCTTGTGGTAGTGTAGCTTCTTTTTGGTGTGATTTTCAGAGTGTTTTTGAAGAGTTTTCAGAAGTTTCTGGGCACTTTCACCACACGGTCTGAACCTAGTATTTCATTCATATCTTTTTATTGGCTCGTATTCGTGATCTGGGTGTTGGCTAATTGTATGCTACTCTCCAAGGCGATCCAGAACATATATTCACACATATTTATTGGTGGGGAAATGATTTATTAGAGCAAAATCGCCCTTCTTCATGCTAGTGCCCTATCTGGGTTCTATTACCAGTCTGGATGGCCAGGTCAGGGACTGATTGCTGCCATTTGGAGGGCTGTTAGAGTGGTGTTTGGGCATTGGATTGCATAAGGTTTGAAGGCCCTTCTCCTTGGTGAAGAATGTGACAAGTTGGAGTCCTTAAATGCTGCTATATTTACTACAAAAAACAGGTCTGAACTGTTATTTCTGAGTTTGTATAAATCATGGCAAAACACGGAAATTTTCTGTTGTATTTCTGAGAAATAAATCTGAAAGTAAACATTTGCAAGCATTGCTATTTCATATTATTTTTTGTTCTTCTTGTTACTATCATTTTATGAATGCAAAGCATTGAATGGCATTGAAACATACAAGCAAATACCATCAAACAAACACAAACAGCATAACAGTGAACACAATCAGCATATCAGTGATGTCAAACAAAAAAAAAATCAGGGGTCTTATATTACACTTCACCACATTTAATAGTATTTATTATTATAATATAGTTAATTTCATATTATTGATTATATATATTAGATATATTAATATTAGTTAGTATATAATATATTATAATATACAATGTCAATATATAATTACTCTAATAATATGGAATATCATTATTAATTATATAATATATTATTTATTTGATTAATAATATTAATTATATAAATAATAAATTAGTATTGATATAGAATTTATATTAATATTCTTTATATGTTAAGTTGGGTCTCATAACTACAAGCTCCCTTCCCCAAGGACCACTACTCACAGCCAAGACAAGGGGAACAGCTAATCTTGGGCAAAGAAGCAAACCATAACAAGGAAAGGGCCACTCAAAGTCAATGCAGGGGAGGAGGGCTTCTTCTCTTCTTCAAACTCTGCAAAACCTAGGAAGATGATCCTCGAGGCCTCTTTAACAAGAAAATTAAGCAGAAATAAAGAAATGATGTTTAGGCCTTGACTGCCATGCCCTAATGGTAGTCATAAATAGACCTTCTAAACCTCATATAAGCAGATATCATAAAAGCATGCATATGTAAGTTCAAATAAAAACAAATTTGCATCGATAGCCATGAATCTCTTTACACATTTCATACACATATCCACCTTGTGGTCTCACCAAAACAGCCCTCTAAATGTTTGTCAGTCATTACCTTGCCATCGATATTTATTGCTAAAGCAATGGGCCATAAAAATGAGTAAGACTCTTATGAGCATAATCCTCTGAAATTATGACTTTACTACTGTTGCAGTATGAGCAATTAGTGTTGTCATTGATGTCAACAAGCTTATTTTGTCATTAATGTCCATTGTTGGGTAAGATTGTTGCAAGAGTGTGAGCAGTTGATGTTATCCATGCTTTGATTAGTTACATTATGTTGTCATTAGTAAAGCTACTAGTGTCAACCTCTAGTGTTGTTGTGATAAGCTTCTGCAATCTATGGCTGAGTTGCTATGTTGCAGTTGGTTCAGTTGTGTTGAGGAAGTACTGAAGATGATGAGGATGTGTCTCTGGTGCTTGATTTCCAAGTGCTTTTGAGAAAAATTGATAAAAAGAAGAAACAGTGTGTTGAAGTGGTGTTCTAGGTTGCAGGGTTGTGTTCTTGTGTTGCTCCGCATTTCTTCTAGGTTGAAGATCTGCTTATGCGCTTCGGATATGTTGATCAAAGATGTTCAAAGGTGTTGTGTCCAAAATTTGGTGTGCTAAATCGTTGTGTAGAAGAAGTTGTGTTCACCAGAGTGTGAGTTGTGTATTACAAAGGTGTCTAGGAGAAATGTCTCTACTCTGCATTTCTCCGTAGTTATGTTTCAAGTCTTGTGAATCTGAAGCAGTGTTAATAGTGTTGGTATCTTTCTTTAGTTGAAGTGGTTTGAGGTTCCGTACTTCGGAAGTCAATTTCTTGAGTTATAGTGTATGGCAGAGTAGTCTGGATGTACTGGGTGTGTACATTCTTCAGGTGAAAGTTGTTACGAAGGAGTTTGGTGGATTTCAGGGTGTTTGTGAAATATTCCAAATTGTGTTCAAGTGACATTTATTGTCTGCGAGTTATGGATAGATCAAAGGAAGCGTGTACTTCAAAGCTTAATGGTGTTTACACGAGTAACGGTCGACCTTGGCGTTTACACTGCTTGTGAAGGTGCTTAGTTGTTTGTGGAAGCATGGCGTGGCATGTAAGGATGGATTTAGGTCATAGCTAAGGAGTTTTGTGTTTCGCATTCATTCCTTTCCACCGCGGGAATGTTTTCATGTCAACCTAATTTGAATTTGCACGGTTGAGGTGCATAGCCGACCTTGGAGAAAGTTTTCAAGGTTGAAGATGGTATCAATAACAGTTGAGTTGTTGAAGGATGATGAGATAGACAACAGAGATGCGAATGATGTGAGTTGCAGAGTGTTAGAGTGCAAATTTGAGAAGTGCAGTGCGAGCTTTCATGTGTTAGATTATTGGATGCAGTGAGTAGAAGGTGTCTACAATTCTTCAATCAAGCTGCGAAGGTGTCGACGACATTATGGTGGATTCTCTGTTGCATTGAGATAGTTTTCTCTATGTAACACTTCTTCTCTATCTTCTTTTCTATTCTGGGCAGTGAGCCCTCCGACAGTAAGCCTTTGTAATCGGTGTTGTTATTACTTATAATGTGAGCTGATCCTCACTGTGGTTTTTCCCATCTTGGGTTTTCCACGTAAATATGGTGTTCTCTTGTGTATGGTGTTGTTGTGTTTTAGTTTCTGTTATTTGCTTTTCATGCTAAAACATCATAATAGATTAAAGGGTTTATTGAATGAATGTGGATCTGAATGTGTATAAGGGTTTTGAAGTTTCAAGTTACAAATGATTCACCTCCCCTCCCCCTGCCCCCCGTCCTTTCAGTTGTCTTGTGCATTCAACAACTACAAGCTCTCTTGAGATCTGACAACAATTCTAAAACTGGGTTGTACTCACAAGCAAAGCAGAGACTAACATTATACTAAAATGAAAAATGTTTTTACTGATTTTAGGATGGCTTGACAACAAAGAAAACCACTGCAGACTGGTGCCTTGATCCAATTTGCAACTGAGTCACCACCTTGCCCTCACCATCTTCACATGTGTAAGTTCACTATGAAAACTAAGCACGCAAACATCAAATATAAGCTACGCTCTAAAGCTAAGACTTGCATACCTCTAAGTAACCAGACACATTGGTGCATGAGCAATCATTCAATAATCCACAGCCAAACAAGTTGAATGCACATGACAGACTGAAACGGAAAACTTAAATACACTCTTAAGTGATCTTACAAGCCTCTATGTATGGCAGCTAATCAATCTACTGGCGAGTTAGCAAGTGTAACTTCAGGGATCGACATAGTATGCCACACCCTGAAAATAACCAGTCAACCAAGGAGACTCATAAACAAACAAAAATCTGCATTTAAATCTCTTTCATGAACTTACAGCAAGTGAAGATGAGAGAAGCACAAAATGAGACATACAAGGCTCAACGCCATAAAATTTTCTGATCAAATGACAGGATTTTTGACAGGGAACAGCCCTAAAACTAACCAACTGACCATCATCTGTTTTCATCCTTTTGATATGCTTTTTATATCATTTACAAACTCGGTATTCAGCCAACAAACAACCCATGTGCATAGAGGCAAGTGACATCTCAGCCTTAAAGCCTCATAATAGCTAGCATACATCAGTAGGCAGAGGAATTACACTCATTTACAAAGAAGGCGGACAAGATTTAGAGCCAACATATTATTTAATTAATAATATAAAATATGACTTTATGCATATATTAAAACTATTTCTCATTTGTTCCTTATACACAACCTTAACAAACTCCTTTTTCCATTGTGTTGCTGTTTCCATTACATTTCCCGTTCCTCATTTCCGCTAACATAGATTGGAGGATATTACCAAAGAGACTACAAACTATGACCATCATAGAGCCTATTACAATATAATTAAAAAACAGTGATTCAAAATATAAATACTTCAGCAATTAGAATATTGAGGAAACAAAGAAGCTGGATCCATAATCAAGTAAAACACCATGTCACTGGTTGTTGATTAAATTGTTCATGTAAACATTGTAAGATCTGGCACACAGTTTGCAAAAAGACTAGAATCATTGTAATACTGACAGATAGAATCTTTTGTTTTTTGTGCCTTTAGCTTCCACCTTTAACCTCTTGTTCTTTTATATGCTAGAGCTCGTTTTTGTGTCCCTTCTTGCTGTTGTCAGTGGTTGTGCTTACAGGTCAATTGACAGTATTATGATTTCTCTCTTTCATTCCAAGAGGCCATCTAAGTTATGGGAAATAAATTTGTGATTGTGTTCACTGTTATGAAAATGAAAAATACATCAAGATTTGAAGCTATAACAAACTAATTGTATCAATTAAAAAGAAACATAGATCAACAACCTTTTTTCAATCTTAAAATGAAAAAAAAAACGCTTATTTAAGCAATTATAGATTTCTTGGTCACATTAGTATTCAAGTATCATTGACAATCGTAAAATCAAGTGCGTGGAATGTTCATTTAGCTAGCCACAGATTACAAAATACCAAGCTAGAAGAGGAAAAAATGCTAAATGCTAAAATTTATTAGGAACATGTTAATTGCACTCAATAGGATCTACTGGTGCCTACTAAATGTTAGAAATTTTAATCATTGAACACAACCACAAATACTGATGCAAAACACAATCCTGTAGAGAAATTATGAAAACTTATAATACAGTAGGGAAAATTAATAACTACATAAAGTTTAAACTTTAAATATGTGCACTTACCATGGGAGGGGCCTTGTTCTGTATGAGGTGAGGATTAAGAGTCAATCCAACAGCCTTTGTTGTGGGATCCACATACAAAATTCTTGCTTTCAGCTGAAAAATAGGCAAAATAAATTTTCAATATTAAAAGACAATAAGTTTGTTCTTAAGGGGATCTCATACTGATACATTTCTAAGAATGGATTATGTGCCTGTGTTTGCCTGAATATGGAACTCTTTACTACTTTCTTATCAAATAAACAAGATCCTTTTTGCAATGTATGGAATAATCAATAAAGGAAAACAGAAATAAAACAGTGGCAGCCAAGATACCTTCCAGAATTAGACACGAAAAATAAAATAAAATTCCAAACTGATATTTTGTTCTGTGAGAACAAGGCATAAGAAGAAATCACACTAGAAAACACCTTACCCTTGCATTTTCAGAAAACTTTTCTTGCCATTTTGAATTGGGAAATTGATCTTGCAAATGAAAAATATCCACCTGCAACCTCATCAAGAAGATGAAACTTTAATGACCTGAAACTGTTTGTATGAGAATTACCACATTGCATTATGCCAAAAAAGAGCTGATTGCAAAATGTTGAAGCATTAATTCTAATAAAAAAATGATTATTTAATAGATGCTCACCATCCCTGTAAAATAGGTAAGAAATGAGAGTAACAGTCCATTATGCAAAATTGCTTGCACACGCGCATTGACCATCATCCCAGGGACAAGCAAATCCACTGATAACCCCTTGTAGTCTTTAATCTGAATTAAATTCAAGAATGCGAAATCATCAGAAGAGAGCCAGAAAACAAAAAACAAAAAAGAATTTAAACGCAGATAAACTAAAAGTTGGTTCTGATTATAATGTTGAAAGAGAAAAACATTAGTGATAACATTATACATACACATTTTTCAGATATGAAATGTTTTTCTATATTTGCTCCACTCTCACATAAATTATTTCATCAAGTATTTTCTACATATTTGCATGAAATATCACCATCAATTTTAAATTAAGCTAAAGCTCTACAAAATAAAACTTCGAATGAATTTCAAACTGAATGAGCAAAGTAAGTAAATGGTACTTGGTTCATTCAGAAGAAAAAACATCAACGGTAGCACATACAAAAGTACAAGTAATCCAACATAAGAAAAGAAATTATAGCACAAAGGTGCAATAAGTGCCTCAAGGAATTCCAAGCAAAGATAATAACACCTGTGGTGATATGTGAAAAATAAAATTTCTAAACCTCATCAGGGTCAAAACTAACAACTACAACTACAATTTCTAGGAACCAATACTCTAGAATAAGGACTAAAGACTTATGTGTTATAATAACACAGGGAATGGTGGGGAGCACAGTGTATATATTTAAGTTTTTACTAATACTAATTTGTCCATATTGATGTCTTGCAATATTTAAGAGAATTTGTCATAATTTTGACTTCCCCAAACTTTTAAGCGATTACATGAAATCTCATATACAAGCTGTGTGCTTTAAAAGAATATCAAGGTATTTAAATATATGTTAGAATTCAGTGTCAATTCATGAATAATTAATGTATTTAAGTTTATGTAGATACCCAATACCAAAGAAGCAAATATCACCAAAATCACGAAATGTAGGTATATGCAGATTTATGAAGAGAGTGCATGCAGATTTAAGAAAGAGATTGCTTATGTTAATTTGTCAAAAGCATAACATCTACAAGAAGACTTTTATGAAGACTTAGAGAGAGTTTGTCATCCATTGAAGAAGACATATTTTACAATGTTCCACAGAGTTTCCTGACGTAGATACGAGGGGACGGATTTCGAGGACGGGGGGACGAAGGGCCTAAGTTTGGGGATGGCGAGGGGGACAGCGGCAGGGGAGCGGTGCTGAAATACATATAGTACTTGAAAATTAGTTATAAAAAGATGTATAACTATAGAAGCCTAAGGAATAAGTTAAGTTGAAACACATTGCAATGATTGCATTGAACTGGTAGTAATTTTTAAATTGTAAAATTAAATTTTAATAGTAAAAACTGAAAATCAAAATATAGACATTGCAACGAGAACTAGAAGTTTCAAAATTTCATAATCATGATTCATAATTACAATCAACAATGTTCAAAGTCCAAACTTCGAAAAAACAATAGTAAATACTAGATAGTAATACTAATGACTCGTGACTCATGAGTCAATGGCTAATGGCATGATGCCTCTAATCATCCCCAAGCTCCATGTCAAGTCTCCTTACAAGTTGCAGCTCAAAGCCTCAAACTCAGACTTTCACTTCACTCTTCCTCTTCAAGTTCAAACTATAGCAATGAATTTGTGAATAAGATTGAGACAATATGTCTCTTTTATAACTTTTTTGAGAGGCCTTCAGAGTTGGGGTTTGTTGATGTTATAGAGCAGCGTCAGGCTGCTACTTCCAGCGCATCACGTCTCCTTGAAGACAATTCAAATGATAGCCTAAACAGCTATTTGAATTGTAATATTATATTTAATGAAGAGGCACGATTTATATGAAATAATATTTAATTATTGTGGAGGTGCGAATTCATGAAGAGGCTCGATCTTGATGTGGCCGACATCATATATCTTGTGGATGCGATTTCATTAAGAGACATTTAATATTTATTAAGTGAAGCCGACTTCATTTATGAAGAGACACCATTGCTTGTTAGAGACACATCTTTTGAATGGAGGCCGACATGAAGAACTAAAGGGATGTGTCTCTCCCTTTCACTTGTATATATAATTGATGGACATTTCATTGTGGATATAAATTTATATCTATTCATTCAGTTCGTAGTTCATCACAAGTTCAAGTTTCATAAGTGCGAGTTTGTCTCAAGAGCAGATCGTTATTTTCTGTAGAAGGCTGAGATCATTATCAGCAGATTGCTTTATTTTGTATCTGTGTTGCATCAGATTGTGGTGCTTATATTTGGCCTTCATATCGGCCTCTTGTAAAGGAGACAATTCTTGCTGTGATTCAATATATATGTGATATATTGTTGCTGGGTTTTTTCTCCCTCAAGTGGAGGGTTTTCCCAGGGTATCTGCTGTGTCATTGTGTTATTTTTGAATTAAATTTTTGTGCTCTAATCTGATCATAAAACTAACAGAGTCAACTTAGGGTTAGGGTTAACCCTTTGAAGTGACCTTTTTCCTTTTGTTTTTTAAAAAAAATCATCAAAATAAACACTCAACTGCGGGAGTCTTCTGCGAGTTTCCTAAGGTGTTGAGGGACGTCTGGGTGTCTCGAGAATGTCCCAAAGTCCCCTTTTGGCATTTCCCAAGAAGAAACGTCCCCCTTTTAAGAAAACGTCTAGGAAACAATGGAGGAAACTTGGAGGCAACAGAGGGACAATGGAGGGACGTTCCCTAGGCGTCCCCGCATCTTGAGGACGCCCCTATCTTAGAGACGTCTGGTTTTTCAGGGGGAACACATCCCTATGGAACATTGATATTTTATAAAGCAGGTATTATGAAGAATAAATTTCATGGTGTGAATCAATAATGAACATATGTAAGTGAGTGTAAGAGATTTATTAAGGATATGTATGTGGAAAGAATATGCAAGCATATGTAAGTACATTTAAGTTATGAAAAAGAGGGGAATCATGGAGTGAAAGAATGAAGATTGAAATGTTCATCATCCATTGAAAAAGCAACTTAGAAGGTGGTACTTTGCTTTGGAAGTTGGTGCTTCCTAAAGGAGATATTGGTGCCTCTAGTAGGCCGGTGCCTACTAATTCAGTTGTGGGAGTTGGTGCTTCCAGTGGGTTGGTGCTCACAAATTGAATGAGGGGTTGGTGCCTCTAGTAGGTTGGTGCTCACAAATTGAATGAGGGTTGGTGCCTCTAGTAGGTTGGTGGCTACAAAATTTTTAAAAAGAAGAATTCATATAAAAGCATTATTGTGTCGCGGTTTTCTCCTGCAAGGGTTTCCACATAAATATCGTGTGTTATTGTGTTCTTCTCATGTGCATGATTATTGGTGTTGAGTAAATGATGTTATTGTGATTGATAAAGTTTTAAATTGGTACAATTTGCATTATACTGATTCACCCAATCCCCCCCTCCCTCAGTATAACCATGTGCTCATCAACTTAATCCATTCCAATGAATCATCATGATTGTATATTTGCGTCCTTTAATAGAATAGCATTATTTTATCATATCTGGTCTCTCTTGTGTTTACATTGAAGCTCCTAGATCTTGGGTGGGTACATCTTCAGCCAAATCTTGCATGGTATAGAGCATTCTATACAAACTCTTACATTTCGAAATCTATACTACTGTTCGACGATATTCTTTTTTGAGGTTAATTGATAGCTACACAAAGTTTAGGCTCTTTGTCATTGAATAAATTCCATGTGGAGCATAATCGTAGGATATAAAGTTATTTAGAGTTTCATTGATTGTGAATGTTCTATTTGTAAGTTAAGTGTCAAGGTTTTAGAATCTTATTTGTTTCTTATATTGCAATTGAAAGCCATAATAGCTTTATTATATTAATACTAAATAATTATTAATTAAAAAAAGGAATAAAAGCTTGACAATACTCAAATCTAAAAGTGTGAAAATCAAGTGTTTTTTGAAAGGTTTGGAGGAGTCTTGAAGCTTGGTTAAAAGCAATAAAATTATGAAAAACAGCATGCCCATGAAGATCTATGTGATTTCAAAGGATTTAATTTGGACTTGGTGGCAAGGGCTCCACTCCTCGACCCTGCCTTGTATCACAACAGGGAGCATTCCAAGGGCGCTACACCTTGACCTCATTGGACGCACTACCCCAAAACCCCAGTGAGGGGCACTACTCCTCAACCATATTGGGGGCATTTCCCCAAAACTCCATGAGGGGCATTACTCCTCAACCATACTAAGGGCTGCCACCCTACATCCCTGCTCTCATTTTAATTTTCACTCTACATCTCTACACTATTAAAATGCCTATAAATTAAAAAATAGGAGGTTTTATGTTTTCTCTTTATTACGTTTTTTTTATTTTCTGAGTTTTTCCTTATCTCTTTTCCCAAGCATTTTTGCTGCCATGCCCAATACTATTTTTTCCATAGAGGTCATGCAGGGCATTAGTGTCATTTTATAACTGCCCGAAATTTCAAGACACCATGAATGCCAGAGCATATATGGAATAAGCATTCTATAAATCTATAAATGCATCAGATCAGTTCCTGCAAACAGACTAACGGTATTTTTTAAGGTGTACAATTTCAAAGAAATGCTATGGCAGAACCAAATCCAAGTCTTGAGTTATTCACCAACCTTCTGTATATCTTATTCAGTGCATCTACAAAAGCCCAAAGTTGATGTATTTTAGCATGCATACAGGAAAGATATCCCTGTTATGTGAATACAAAAGCAATATGCAATTCCTAATTTCATAAAAATGTAGCATTTTTTCATTCATTAAAACAATTCCCTTATTTAAAACTTTTGCATACATTGTGTGGGTGTATATCTCATTAGAAAGCAAGAATATATATATATACACACACACACACATGCTAATGCCTGCAGACAACCAGAAGTAGGATAATAGAATTCAAATGTTAGATTCAGCTACAGCAGAGAATAATTACAGAAAGAGGACACTGGACTATGAATTAGATTTATAAACTATTCAGTCATTAAAATGCTCATTTATAAGATTATAAATTATAACGTTTTGATATTGAGTTGTAGCAAAAGTGTCAAGCAGCAGTCTATCATGAAACTTAGAAATAGCAAACAAATTTGTCTCAGCCCTCATTGCTCGGTGAAGGCAATGCTTATCTCCACCTTTTGTCCCACGTGTTACTAGACTCTAAAACAAACAGACTTGAGTGCAACACCCAGAGGAGAATAGGCAAAGATGTATAAATAGAGCACAGTCCTGAAACATACACAAATTAATGATGTGATATCTTAACTTTGATGACAAACCCTCTCTCCACTTTTATAAATTAAATCAGATATTAAAAAAAAAATTAAAAAGGATAAATGAAGAAAAAGAAAGATGAAACTTTGATGACAAACCCTCTCTCCACTTTTATAAATTAAATCAGATATTAAAAAAAAAATTAAAAAGGATAAATGAAGAAAAAGAAAGATGAAACAAAAATGTAAATTTCACATTATCTCAAGAACATAATAAAACATGTACCATGATAATACTCCCAAAGTGAAAGAAATACAAAAATTATATTAGTGTCCACAAATGACCAAAGTTGGTAAAGGAGACTTGAAATTGTATCAAGTAACAACAAGAAGAAGAAGCATATATAGAGCTTCAATGTTTAAACAAAAAAGAAATAAATTATACTAATGTCCACAAATAAGAAAAATAGGTAATGGGACTCAAAACTGCAATCAGCTATAAGACAGATGTACTATGGTGAAAAAATTGTAAGGAAAACAAGAGAGACCAAAGAAATAATGAATATGCACTCCGATGACACCTTACCATGTTATTTTCCACCAATTTAGGATCATTTCTCAAAGTGATCACACCCCGCATTCTATCAATGTTTGAAACCAGTCCTTGGACTAGCTGACCTTTCTTCAGCTTAGAATCATTACCTCCTGCGTCAAGGTTTGCATCAACAAACACTTCAAAAATATACAAATGAAACTCACAGATAACTGAATTGATCAAAGAATAATAAATATGAACGAATACTCTTAAAAATATCCATGATGACACACATGATAATATTTCAAACTCTGAATATTTCACAGTTTCCTAATTTTTTCACAATGGCAGATTTTTCTCACTGCTGCATCATTAGACATGCTGCAAAGATACGCAATTAGGGTATAATTTGACATTTATCACACAAATAAATTGCTAAGTCAGAAAAGATTAGTTACCATCTTTATTGTGGGGCAAGAATCCAGACAATGAAGGCAATCCAAATGAGAGTATATAACCATGATCTTCAATACTTTTTACACAAGCCATAATTACCTGCAAAAGTGAACATGAGTTATAGGATTTACATCCCTGAAAGCATTAGTATCTGATCTTAGACCAATACAGTTGGTGACACTCTAAATTGAACAAGAATTTCAAAGTGTACACAAAATTGTTATCAGATAGCAATAAGCATGCAGCTATCAATAATAAAAACATAAAAAAGCAACAATTAGAAAAGCAAAGAACATAACAAATTCTCAAAAAGGGAAGAGTATGATGTGTATCCTGTCTTGCCTATCTTCAAATCAGCTCTTCAAAGGAACTTGACCATCGCAAAAGCTAGTTCTGAGACTGTTTATATTTTGAATAATACAATTAGAGTTAAATTTCAGCTTCAGGAAATACTCAACCTCATCAGTATGGAGTGCTCATTCTTTTGCAAAGTGGTATTTTAAATAATTTTTGAGGTTGTGGATTTTAACAACGCCATTTTCTAAGTTATGGTCGTGACTCGTGAGTTGTGATTTTTCGAAACCCATAACTTGTCTCACATTTGATGTGTTGTGGGTTATGAATTTTCACAACCTCATTTTTTATGTTGGGGGTTGTTTATTTTCCCAACCTCATATTTTATGTTGTGGGTTGTGAATTTTCACAACCCCATCTTTTATGTTGAGTTGTGAATTTTCGCAACCTCATATCTTTTATGTTGTGGGTTGTGAATTTCTAAAAACCTCATCTTTTTTTTTCTCCTTTTTAATTTCATCCACTTTGACTTTTCACATTTAATTACTCATTACAAATAATTTTGAAAATTTCCAGTGTTCCACGGGGACACGTCCCCCCCAAAAAAACCCGTGTTTCCTAGATGGGGACATCTCGGAGACTTGGGGACTTGGGGGGGACGTCCCCCCACCAGCGCCACCATCCCACCACTAGTGTTGCTATCTCCAAGACGCTGCTAGGACTTCGAGGACGCTGGGGTGTCCTCAAGACATCTAGGGGACTCTTAGTTGTCTCCAACATGTTTAATTCTTATACTTATACATCTTTTTATAACTATTTTTTCAAGTACTATATGTATTTCAGCACACTGCCACCCCCCCTTGCTGTCTCCCTCCCCCCCGCGCCGACCCCAAAATTAGACCCCTCGTCCCCGCATCCCCTATCCCCGTCCCCGAAAACCCATGGAACATTGAAAATTTCAGCACTTAAGAATGAGAACTTACTCAACCAACCTCATGGCAACAATTGCCTGATCAAGTATTATTCCTGCAACTTCCATGAACCAAAGACAGATTTTAATTGGCGGAGAGACATGGAAACCTGCTTATTGACTTTACAAGTTCACCCACAAAAGGAATAGCCATAACTTCCAGCTGGCTTCATATTTTTTTGCAGAAAACTTGCCACATTATACCATCATGACAAAACACATTAAGCCATTTTGTTCCAGATTTATTAGAACTTTCAATTTAATTGTTTCTGCAATTTGGTCGGCGAAAAATTCAAGTTTTAATATCTCGCAATCTGGGAGATGTTTTGACTCAAAAACTGGCCATATTAAGCAAAATATCATCAAGAACATCCCTATAAAAGGAATTTGCATAAACCTTCACAATTTTTGAAATTTAATTGTTTTCACGATTTTCACCAATCCACATAGTCAATCTCGTGTACAAATAGAACAATACATAATAATTTTTCGATTTGGCACTGGACATAGAGTTTGACGTCAAACTTGTTCCAATCAATTGGATTGTGATGCTTTGAGATGGGTTTGACAAATTATGATGTGTTATAATTTAGTATTTGGCATATATAGTTAAATAAATAAAATAACATGCTATTGTTAATTTAATAAATAAAATTGGTTTTGGAAGTTCTATTCCCGTAACTAGTTTTATACGAGAATAATGGCCTTATAAAGCCAATACTATGTAATAGATTCTTTAGTAATGTGATGACCAATTTTTAATTTGAGAGCAATCCCATTTTTTCTCTCTCATTTCAATATGGTATCAAAGCGGGTTTCTTCTTGGACCTCTCTCTGATCACTTTCCATTCATTTGTTTATTTCTCACAACAGTGTTTACAATGGTACTACAGTGAAGACCACGTGCAACTGCTATTGTTTTCTACCATTCTTGCATTTGTCAACAGGTGAGCAATGTAGACCATGTGCAAAACCCTTTTGACTCCATCATTCATCTACATTTCTTCTCTTTCTCTCCACTATGTTCATTCTTGCCATTGTTTGACACTTCATTATGTTCATTGTTATCATCCTTAAATTTTTAAAAATTCTCCAATCTGCTGCAAGCATATGTTCAAACTTGGCGTTGAAATTGATGCTTCTCCATGTTTCTTTTGGGCACAGTAATCATTAGAAGTGTCAGGCATTTGAAGCAGTAGACCAGGTGTTTGATGAAGATTAATTTGGTTTGAATGTTGCATGCAACATTTTTGAAAATTTGTGAAGACATTGCTTCCACCCTCTAAGCTGAGCAACGACAGCGAATGCCTCTTCCAACGGCTGTATTTTCTTCCAGACCCCCGCCTACCAACGATCTGTGAGAGTGAATACCATTAGGGCACCGACAGTCACGTTTTGAAAAGTACAAATGATTTTTGTTTGAAATTTCTGTCAAGGCATGTTGTTTAGGGTTTCTTCATGAGTTTTTCTTTCTAAAATATAAAGGTGTGCAGAATATTGGAGATATAAGTATTGTTTTTAAGAACGCATTTAATTTAACACAAAGTGGATAAATTAAGCCTTTATGAAAAGTTTGATGGAAATGATTTTCACAGTTGGCAAATACAAATACAATTATTGTTAATTGAAAAGAGATCTCTCGGAAATTGTTGACAGTACAGTGCCAAAGCCAACAGATGCAGATGAACTTCAAAAATTGGCTATAATTGGTCTCGATTTATCTAAACCTTATTTACATCATATGGATTTTAAAAAATCTTCTAAGGACATCTAGGAAACTTTGAATACTTTGTTTGGATCAAAAGCTGATAGTGCAGAAATAACTATAAAACAAAAGTTGTATGGATTGAAAATGGAAGAAGGTCAAGATATAGTGTCTCACATCAGTAAATTTCGTTACTTGATAAAACAATTGGCTGGTATAAATGAACAAATAAAGGAAAATGATGCTAAAGCCATACTTTTAAATAGTATGCCAAATAGTATGTCTCACAAGGTATTCACCTTAAGCAACATCAATCCAAATCTAGAAAGTATTATATCCACATTGCTTGATGAAAGAAACAAACATGTTTCAGAAGAAGAAGTTGCATTGACTGCACAAAACAAAGCTAGTACTTCTTACAAAAAATCCAAACATATGACAAAGTTCAAACATGCAAGTGGCACATGTTTCTATTGTAAAAAGACAAGGCATGTAGTACTGAATTGCAAACAAAGAGCACGGGGTCTTCTTGATGGAAAGTTGCAAGATAACGCTTTGATAATTGAACAAAAGGACCACAATTCAAGTGATGAAGAAATTTCACATCAAAGTGACGACGAATATGTGTACTAATTTCTAGTTTTCCTCTATGTCAGTACTAAGGGGGGGTGTTAGAATTTAGTACTCGACATATATAGTTAAATAAATAAAATAACATGCTATTGTTAATTTAATAAATAAAATTGGTTTTGGAAGTTATATTCTTGTGACTAGTTTTATACGGGAATAATGGCCTTATAAAGCCAATACTATGTAATAGATTCTTTAGTAATGTGAGTGACCGATTTTTAATTTCAAAGCAATCTCATTTTTTCTCTCGTTTCAATATGATGGTGGAACACAACTCAACTAACTCATGATAAGGCTTCCAAATGACAACTTTCACTATGCACACATCTGCTGACCTATAAGCACTTCAAAAATATGCATTTCAAATCAGCCTAATGATGAATTTGATGTAAAAGTTTGAAAATTGGGCTAGTCGAAAATGGTGGTAACACTACTTAGACTAGATTCATAGTAAATTTCATTGTTTTAAGCTGACATTAGTGACAGTGGAACCTATGTGCAATGATGGAATAGGATTCTCTTTTTTATTAGATCCATATAGATGTCAAGTAATGATCACCTTTTGAGCATCCTCACCAAAAAAAGATGTAGCTAAACTCACATTTGAACCATCATTTACCCCAATGCCATCCAAGTAGCAACTATTGTGCTCCTAAACTCAACATTGTGATGTAATTTTAATAAGCTGATTTAATATAAAGCTCATAATGTTAGAAATTGTCATGTCCCCAAAATTTGGAATGCAAATAAATTGATAAATAAAATAAACAATAATATAAATATTAAAAAAATTAAAATAAATATTAACAATTTAATATTATTATAATATAATAATATAAAATATACATATAAACCTAATATAAAAATAAATATGTTAAAATAAGAAAACATATGATAATATATATATATATAACGAAACTATTAGAACTATTGTCGGTTCCTACTTTTAATGCTCATCTCTCTTAGTTATCTCTGTTAGTTTGCTTTTTGTTTCTTTTAGTTCTCCTTCAATCACGTCTCAGTGATTATCTGTATTTCTTTCAATTAAGTCATAGTCATGCCCCCGTGATTATTGCATCTCTATTCTTGTAATCTATATATTTGTGATCTTATGTTAATATAATATACTGATATTTAATCAACATGGTATCAAAGCGAACGATCATTTTGACGAATTTTTAAATTTGTGGTCCTCTACCTGGAATTTTTTTTTTTCCAGAATTTTTTAATCGATTTTTTATGAAAAAATCATTTGAGTTTTTGGCAACAAATTCATGGCTTGTTTTTTGTGCACCACGGATTTTTTTTTTTTGAGGAAGATCTCGTAGGGTTTTTCTGTGCAATTTTTTGGAGGTTTTAGAGATCCCACCACGGCCAGTTTTAGTCATGTTTAGGTCAAGCTGTAGCCTATGTTTTACTGCCGCGAAAGCCGCGCAACCGTTGTTCAGAACGATGTTCTTGAGATTGTACTTTCGTTGCTCTGAAATGTATTCGGGCCGTTTATTCCTCACAGCCGCATTTTCTTTGTTCCTGAGAGTTGCGCGATTTTCTTGGGACTTACGGTGGACGATCTCACAGATTGATTGGTCGCGTAGCGCTGCATGTTTAGCGGCAGCGTTTGTTTCTTCCATTTTGGCTCGCGTGTTTTGCCACGGATTTAAAGGCGTTTTTCTCCACGGTCACATCTACGCTTTCGTTGTTTTGTAGCGTTTTTGCCTGAAGCATTTTTCGCGGTGCCTTGATTTGAATAAAATCCTGGAGCCTTGATTTTCGCCGCATTTGGTCTCGTTTTTCCCTTCTTTTTCTTGTGCCGATTCTGGGTGGGGTTTTAACTTTTCAGTTCGCGACCACTATTCTGGAGTTTCTGGATTTGTTCGAGTCCACCTAGGGTTGGCAGTCAAGGATTTGAGTGTCTTCTATCTGCAATTCAGTGTTTTGTCTTCTGCTATTTAATGTTTTGAGGATTTGCATTTTTTTGAGCGACTTGCTTTCTGGTTCAAGGTGGTTTTCATGGCAGACTTGCTTTAAGGAAAATATTTTTTTAGCCAGTTTTGATAGTTTTCTAATAAAATTTGCAAAGAGTTTTCTAAACAAAATTCTTCAAAAATTTACAAAGTTTTTGGACAATTTTTTCTATAAAAATTTTGCTGATTTTTTGAGCCTCTTTCAGGACGATTTTTGAAAAATTGTGAGTTGTGCCAGCTGATCACAGTGTTACCTCGTTTTTCGTGCTTTGGAAAACGGGAGGGATGGCATCTTTGTCCAATATTATGTTGGAAAGTTCGCAGAGGTTCAATCGAAAGAATTACAACACGTGGAAGCAAAGGATGCTTACCATCTTTGAGTACCGGTGTCTAGATGAGCTTGTTCTTGGTACAGAAGTTCGTCCCACTACTGTTGTGAAGGATCAGGACAAGTATGATGGAAGTAATAGGGAGGTAATCATGCTTCTTAAATTATCTATCACCGATGACATGTTACCAGAAATACCTTCTGGTAAATTTGTTGCGGAGATCTGGAAGCATTTGAAAGATCTTCATGAGACCTAAGACAAAGGAAGGGCTTTCTTTCTGAAGAATATGCTCTTTTCTATTATGATGGATGACCAAGTGTCTTTGCAGGAGCCCTTGATGAAAGTAAAAAATATTCGCGATCAATTGGAGGCCATTGGTCTTAAGGTAGAAGAGGAGGATATGGTGGTAATCACTTTGAAAAGTTTGCCACGTTCCTACGAGCAAGATCGGTGGAAGAAGCAGTTTGGGAGCAGCAATGAGTCTCCTACTGTTGAACAAGCATTTATTGCCAAGGATTTTGGCACTCAGCAGGATAGACGAGGAGATTCGCAGGAGAGCTCCAAGAAGTCTTTTCCTTGCCATTACTGTGGGAAGATTGGTCATATACAGAGGTATTGCAGAAAGCGGTTGGCTGATGAGAAGTCCAACCAGGAAGCACCTCAGCAAAGTGCTCATGTAGTGGAGCAAACTGAGCAGAACGAACAAAAGGAGTCTGCACACTTTGCATTTTGATGATCAGCACAATATGGATAGACTTAGTTTTTTAGTTGATAGATTAAGCATTAAGGGAAGGTATTAGAACTACTGTTGGTTCCTACTTTTAATGCTCATCTCTCTTAGTTATCTCTGTTAGTTTGCTTTTTGTTTCTTTTAGTTCTCCTTCAATCACGTCTCAATGATTATCTGTATTTCTTTCAGTTAAGTCATAATCACGTCCCCGTGATTATTGCATCTCTATTCTTGTAATCTATATATTCGTGATCTTATGTTAATATAATATACTGATATTTAATCAACAGAAACTCAATTTTAAGAGTCAGCAATTGAGAATAAGGTGGCAATTCCATGTTTATTAAAAAGGCATCAAACTAAGGATGTCCGACAGTTATTATTAGAGCAGCCAAGAATCGGGTGAGTGAGATGAGTGAATAATTAAAGATAAAACATAACTAGAATGCAGCGATCAGTTTGTAGAAGGCAGCAATTCATTAATTAAAAGGCTGTGGGTTGGTTAATAAATTAGCAACAATTAATGAACAGGTATGACCCTTTCAAGGATAGTAACCATGAAAGGGTATGTCTTGTTAATTGATTGGTTGTGACTCTTTGGAAGATATATCAAGGAGGAATAGGAATAAGAATGAGGAATA
>VDFB02325740.1:32812-189029 GCA_007258455.2 Sequoia sempervirens | reverse complement strand
GGGATACGGCCGGAAAAGGCGATGGAATCTGAATACCAGAGTTTTCAAAAGAATCACACTTGGGTCCTTTATGATCTTCCTCCAGGGAAGAAGCCCATTAGCTACAAATGGGTGTACAAGGTGAAGTACAAAGCTGACGGAACCCTTGACAAGTACAAAGCTCGTCTGGTTGCACGAGGGTTCTCACAGAAAGAAGGCATTGACTATGAGGAGACCTTTGCTCCTACAGCCAAAATGAGTACCATACGGCTTGTCCTTGCCTTAGCAGCCCAATTTGGTTGGGAGGTCCATCAGATGGATGTGAAGAGTGCTTTCCTCAACGGTGAGTTGAAGGAAGAAGTGTACATGATGCAGCCTCCAGGTTTCAAAGTTACTGGTCAAGAACAAAAGGTGTGCAAATTGGTCAAAGCACTCTATGCCCTGAAGCAGGCTCCTCGGGCTTGGTACATCAAGATTGATAAGTACCTCACAAATCATGGCTTTCAGAGGAGTCCATCTGACTCGAACCTGTATGTCAAGAATACTGGTAATGAGATCCTGGTTGTTGTTGTCTATGTGGATGACTTGATCATTACTCGCAGTTCGACACATTTGAGCGCTGAGATCAAACAGGATTTGTGCAAAACTTTTCACATGACAGACTTGGGCCTCCTGCATTATTGTTTAGGTGTTGAGGTTTGGCAAACAGAGAGCAGCATTTTCATCTCCCAGTCCAAGTATGCTCGAAGTCTTCTGGATAAGTTCCGAATGCAGGATTGCAAACCTGCCTCCACACCCATGGAAAAAGGGCTTAAGTTGTCAGCTAAGTCTAATTCACGTGGTAGATGAAACATTGTTGAGGGCAACTCGTGCGTGACCTCATCTATCTCGGCCACTAGACGACTTGAGTTTTGCGGTGAGCTACATATCATGCTTCATGACCCCAAAGTGATCATTGGTAGCGTGGCGGATCTTTAGCGTTATGTGAAAGGCCTCACGATTTTGGACTCTTGTACACTCGGAGTCACGATCCCCTACGGTGGGTTCCGCAATTCAAATTAGTCGGAGTTCCGGTTGATGACAGGAAATCAACATCTGGGTATGTGTTCAGTTTGGGATCCGGTGCAATCACATGGACTAGTAAGAAGCAGCAGGCAATGGCTCTCTCCTCGACAGAAGCAGAGTATCGGGGAGCATTAAAAGCAGCATGTGAGGCAATTTGGCTTCGCCGGATGCTTGTGGATATGCAAATATCTCAAGCAGGTCTGACTCCCTTGTTTTGTGATAATCAAGGGGTTCTCAAACTTGCCAAGAATCCGGTCTTCCATGAAAGAACCAAGCATGTGGAAACTCATTGTCATTTCATTCGGAAGCTGGTTGAAAACGGATCAGTCCAGTTGTTGTATGTTCCGACAGAGGACCAGACAGCAGACATTCTCACCAAGTCGCTCATTCCAGATAAGTTCTTAAAATTCAAGGGGCATCTTGGTGTAGTTGATAGATTGAGCATTAAGGGAGGGTATTAAAATAATGCTTATTATTTATTTATTAATGCTCAATATTGTAAATTATTGTAATTTAGTGATAAGATCATCTCTGATCTTATCTGATGTTTCTTTTTAGAAACTTCCTGTTTTTTGTAAATCTTGTAAACTATTTATTGAGCACATTGCTCATTGTTAATACATCGAATATTTTACCAATTACCTGTGTAATACATTCAATCCATTCCAGGCAAAAAACAGAGGCCACAAGAGTATTCTTGAGGAATAGCCATCTAACCCTATTATAAGCCTTAAACATATAACTTGATAAGCATAGCCTTCTTCTTGGAGTAGGGCATAGAGTGGATGGCCTTAGTGGCTATAATAATATGATACAATAGCGCTTGAGGCTCAGGCAATCCAACATGTCCAAAAACATGATTGTCCCAATTTTGATGTTTAATTTGATTTTGTTGTGTTGCAAGTATTTATTGGTTTGTTTGTTGTATTTTTTTCTTTGTTTGGCTATTGTTGATAGTATGCTAGATGTGGAGTAACAAACATTACAAATTCATCCTTTCTAAGTTGAGCAGTTCCTATGAGGCCCAAATTCTTGAACGCCACCTAAAACAATATCCAAACTTAGATATTTCATTTCCAACTCTACTAATACTCGTACCCACGTAGGAGGAAAATCAAGAAAAAGAAACATATGAACTATATTGTCCCCTTCTCAGTCCTAAGCATTGCAATGTCTATTAGCCTATTTCTGGAGTCCCTTACGCTATTCAAAGGCGTTTCTAGGGATTCCATGATTCTAGGGAGTTTCTTGTCTGTTTTTGAAGAGGTTATTGCAGGAGTTCGCAAGAGATTTTTCTGGGTCTTTCTGGGTTTTCTGAGATCCTTCGTGGTGGCAGCAATTCAATGCAGGATTTCTATTTTTGGCAGTGGTGGCAATTTCAATTGATGGTGTCTTGATATTTTTCGAAGTTGTCATCTCCACCATCCTTGGAATTCGAAAAGGGAAATATTTGCAACTTAAGTTAATTTTATAAAATCAAAAAGGCCCCTTGGACCCCCACACCTAGTATGTGACAACTTAAGTTGTTTTAAAAAGCAAAATTAAAGCATGACTATAGTTGATGCCAGGATAAAGGGTTTTAAGTGAATTTTAATAAAGTTTATTATTCTCCTCAATTGTGGTGTCCCTTTTTGGAGGGAAAGGATATTCAAACTTCTGGGTATCAAAGTCTTATATATACTCCCTCATTTGTTCTCATTTGGTTATGCAAACTTATGATAACGAAGTGTTGCCGGATTGCAGAGAGAATTCCTTGGGCTTTGAGGATGAAACCCCTTAAGGTTGACTTTAGTTTCGGAGTTGCAAGACACTCCCTAGCTTGATATTGGCATAGCTCCATTGCAGGGGGTTACAATTGAGCATACATTGGTGATGGCTTCCTTTGTTCTTTCAGTTTTTGTTTGCTATGATGTTTTCTAGGCATATTTTGGTGTGGAGTGTTGGTTTGCAGCATTCTAGGAGCTTTTTGGTGTGTGTTTTCAGATTTGGGTGTTGTTGGTTCATGCCATTCCATAGCCCAGCTGACCCACCTTTTCACTCATGTTGATCGAAGGACCTGATAACTTTTTTTGGGGGTGTTTTGGCATCGGCTCTTCCATCCTTGGGCCCCACTTCTTGCAAGTTTTCACAATTTAATATGGGGAACCTGATTTGTGGAGCTGGTCGCCCCTGTAGGGAGGCCGTACAATTTTGCTAGCTGGAGTTTTGGTGAGTGTTGTTGCTGTTCTGACTTTAGGTGTTTGCTATCTTGCTCAATCTGGGCGCCCAGCCTAGCCCTTGTCATTGAATGTCGTTTGAAGTGATTCTATGGAGTATTGGTGAAGTTATACTCATTCTATGCTTGCTGATTGCTATTTTCAGCTTGCTGTTCGAACATATCGATCTGTTGTCCTGTGTATCAGACCCGTAGCAGCAACTTGTTTGACCTTCTACCGACCTCCGGAGGACCTTTCGTTGAGGTATTATTGTGGCATTTGGTGGGGGTGTTACTATATTATCATTGTAACTTCTTTGGGGGGAGATATGCTTCATGTTTTTGTCATTTCCTTATAATAACAGCAGCATATATAATTCTGGAGCATTTTCTAATTGAATTGATTGTAACACCATTGATAGTACCATTGGTGATTGTTCATTGTATTTACATTGTTACTCACCCCACTAAACAAGTGGTGCTCCCACTGACTAAGTAGTTGAGCTTTCTTTATGTTACATGCCACTCCCGATGAATAAGTGGCTGAATTTTAATTTGCTTTCCCGTTATGCCCACTGAACTAGTGGAGGACTTGTTTGATTGGTCGGCTTGCTGCCAAGTGTTTATTTACTTTCTTGTGATTCCTGCTGAATAAGCAGATGATTTCCCATTACAAACTTGGTTTCATTACTCACCCCATTGAAGAAGTGGTTAGCTTAGAAATTCAGTAATTGTAAGCCTTACCACCGTATGCTCTCACCTTGTCCACATTAGGATCTAGGTAATCGGAAAGTGGAAGGTGTTTACTTTTCAGTTAGCTTGATTTCCAGTTAATGCCAAGATCCCCTTCTCACCGTATTCTCTCACCTTGCCCACATTGGGATTTGGGTGATCAGAAATTGGAGGGTTGCTTACTCAGTTGTTATTCATTTCTATTTGGCTGACGCTAACAGGTGAAGTAGTTGAAAAACTTTGGGGTGGTTATTACATGAACCTTATGTCGGGACCCGCCAAGGTCTCATATGGTGTTGATTATTTTTGTCTTGTCTACTAGTTGATACTATGGGATCCACATATTTGTTTTCCTTTGCTAGACATGAAGACAAAAAGAATAAAAGTTGATTTATTATTCACCCTACTATTGGTCGACTCTCTCTACTAGGGGCCACCATATCCTTGTTGTACTTCTCACCTATTGTAGTTACTTTGTATAGGAAAATGATGGTTTAACTAGGCGAAAACTATATTTCCTTGACCATCCGCACCACCTCCTAACAAGCTACAATCACTAATTACAACTTTTACAAATATATGTTGGTTGGCATTTATTCTTCTTTAATAGGTGTTACCAATGAAAATCATGGTAGTTATGTATTACTAACTCCTATTGACCATTCCTACAGAGTTGAGCCTATATTTGGCTGACTAGCGATCTCCTTAATGGCTAGGCGGTTTACCATCTCCAATGAAATCGTGGAAACTGGCAAGAATTTGGGACCAATCACAGTCGTTATTGACCATGTCTACCAAGTGATAGTGATCGTTCCTAAAAGGGATATTAGAGAATTAATTAAAATAAAATAAAGTATATTTCATCACGTTGATCCTTGCGAGAACATAAGAGAAGAGACCCATGCATATGAGAGGTTGAAGAAATGTGAAAATTGTGTTCCTACCTACAACTCAGCCTATGATTCTCTAGGCATAGAAATTAGACACTTTTCTAATGATAGTGACTATGAGGTGACTAAAATAGCTTTGGTTTTAAAACTGATCATTGTAAGTTGCTCAGGTAGTAATATAATCGGATTTGAATTACCATATGTTGGTTGAGTGCCTACTATAATTGTATGCTAATTCTGCCTGTTAGAATAAAAATTATAAGTTGAGTGCTATTGTTAATCATTGATTGTGTTGTTAGAATCTGCTTGGATTGGTGGCCTATCTTAGGCCCCTAGTCCTCATCTACATCACAATACTATATAATAAAAATTATAAGTTGACTGCTATTCTTAATCATTGATTCTGTTGTTAGAATCTGCTTGGATTGGTTGCCTATCTTAGTCCCCTAGTCCTCATCTACATCAAGATACCATCAAGGATCTAGTGCCCCTTCACAAACCCACCCTACTTAGGAGAAATGGAAGAAGGCTTCAAGCAGTTCGCAGATTCCCAAACTACCTCCAACAAATCAAGCTTTCAGATATTCCAAAATTCTTGAAAGAACTCAATGGGAAAACCATCTGGACCAAGAGCCTTCCCTTTCTTCATCTGAAGCATCACATGTTCAAGCTCCTCAAGAGTAATGGGACTTATAAGCGTTTTTTTCATATCAGCAAGGATAAGAGGAAGAATGCAATCTAGAATGGCATGTTCTTCCTCCATAGCTAGAGGGCCACTTATATGATTGAGTGAGAATAGAAAGCTTTCCTGAGCAGAGAAGAGACTAGAAAGAACATTCTGTCTTTGCCTCTCTTTGACTGAGTAATGGAAAAAGAAAGTAATCTTATTCCCCTCATGCAACCAATCAATTCTCAATTTCTATTTCCAGAAGATTTCCACACATAAGAGTCATTAATTCAGCTCCTTACAAAGGAGGGATTCCCTATGAAGGCATTCCATGGTCATACCCTCCTTAATTTGAAAAGTAATGTTATTGATTTCTATTTTCTAAAAATATTGTTGAGATGTGATCTATTCCATTGCTTAAGCCTGAACTTCACAAATTGAAGTCATTTGGAAAAAAGAATATATAGTAGTCCCAAAAGGAGGTTTCCCTTCCAACCACCAAGTGGCAATCCATCCATGAATCATATATTCTTTGAGCCACATCAGTTGAAACTTTATGGGTGGATTTTTCGCTTGGGAGAAGAGGGAGGAAGAAAACATATTAAGCCAGTGATCTAAGCCTTCCCATTTCAGAATATCAGAAGATGAAACCAAAGAATCACAATGCCTACATTCAAAAAACAAGAATTTGTCAAGATGCTCTGATATAGACTCCTTCCAACATCTACTACTATTCCCTGTATAAAGACCAGATCTAGGTTTAACATCAACAAGATTGAGGAATAACAAATTCTCTCTTAACAAAGAGGAAGAAGGATTTAGCGATTCTAACCAATCAGAGCCTCCTAACTTTTAATCCAAGCTGAGAATAGCAATAAATTCTCCAACACTAATCCAAGGAGAAGAAGAAAATAAAGAGCAAACAAATCTAATATGAGCCCAAAGGAGATTCCTACCTTGAAACTTTGTAAACGTATAGACATTGGTTAGGAATATGGATCTGCCAAATTCTAAATAGGAATTGAACAAGGAGATAGAATGTTTGTTGGCTATCCAAAGGGAAGGCGTAAGACGACATGGATCCCATAAACATACCAAATTATGTGAGGATCCCCAAGAAACAATACATTGCCACTTGCTACTTTTCCATATTTTAGAGAATATGGAGGCCATTTCCTCTACAAAGATTTTTGTCTATTGAAGAAAAATGATGTCAAGATTATTCTCATGAATCAAGTCCTATGCAACTTCTAATGAGGGAAGCAACCAAACCCCTAGTATTTGATGAAATAACAATCATTTATGGGGAATGGAGAAATGAGCATCAAGTGTGCAAATGACCCAAGATCATACTAGTGATTCTCCAATCATCTTCACCTTATTCATCATGTACAATACTATTTTTTAGATTCTTTTGTTGGAGAACTAAAGGAAGAGGAGTAATTATCTTTTGAGCCGTGAAACATAGATCCCTCTAGTAGAGCAGAATAAGATGTGTCCTCAAGAAGATAACTTGTGGTTAATTGAGATGAAACAATCACGAGTATCCATTTCTCAGCTTCTTTGAGCAAGGCGCATTCCTCAAAGTGATTGGGAGAAGTAAGGATACTTCTATTAAGGCCCCTACAAATCAAAATCATCATATTTTTTGTCAAGGGGGAAGAAACAACAAGATCACCTAGATTCACTCTTTGCACCCCAACAAATTGCTTAGCCATGGGAGGTTCTCGTTCCTCAAACTTTTCTCGAGCCTCAACTCTATTATTGAACTTTCCTCTTGATACATTTCATTTTGGGTGGTTTGGAAACCTTTCTCTATTGCAGGTCTTTACAAGCAAGCAGCCATCTGAATCTAATCCCTCTACATGAGCCAGGGTTTTCCTTTTATTGAAGCTTTTGTTATAGATCTTTTTGGAGGTAATTGCGAGGGAACTATAACCCTTTGTGGACAATCTCTTTGTAAATGTCCATAAACATCGCAAACTTGACAATGAAAGGGAAGAGCTTCATAATCTATTTGCTAAGTTCATTGCATGTTTCCCAATTTGATCTCAAGAGAATTAGGGAGAGGTATATTAAGAGCAATTTCAACAAAAATACAAGCAAAATGATTGATCTCTAGAACTCCAAGGGAAATCAAAAAAGACGAATCTAAACATGAATTGAAGAGGGTAGCCCTTCCCCAAGATCAAACCTCACATGCCAAGGTCTGGTAAATAAACATGCTTGATCACAAAAATAGGGATCTCCTTCTAAGGCCATGTTCCAATCACCATTCTAGAGAAAACCACAAAAAATTCCATTCACAACCAAAATAACCTCTATGTCCCCCTCTACTTGCCAAGTTCAATAAGACCAAATCTTCAAGAAGCGCAATGAGACTAATACCCATAAACTTGCAAATTAAAGCATGCTCGAATAAATATAACACATTGTCTACAATTAAATCCAAATTAATAACAAAAATACACCGATCTTCACTCTTCGACAAATAACTGTTAGATTGAGGGCATTTAACACTCCTTTGGTCCAATTTAAAATCACTTGTGGTATTCAACAAGAAACTGAGGGCATTTGCATTGTTAGAGATTGTGGACTCAAAAGCTCAAACAACATCCTTGAAAGAGAAGGTAAGGGGGCACTTTGGGCCCCCTTTGTATGCAACAACAAATTCAATAGAAAACATAATAAGAGCAGCTACAAAGCCCGTGAAGGAGGCAAGGCCACCCCAAGGAAGTCATGTTGCAATAGCAACGAAGACCACCAATGCCCTAGCTCCAACCCCTTGGCATACAAAGCAATGATGGCAAGCAAAGTAGTGATGGATTATTCTCTTCATGTAATGTCCCCTCCTAGCCTCTGAGTGGTGTTTATCCTTTAGACTATTCCAAAGTTCCTGTAGACTAAACAGAATTGGTAAGGGAACTCAATTCCAGTCTTTTCTGAGGGTTTTCGGAGTTTTCAGGGGGACTTTCTAGTTTTAGCAGGGGGGCAGTTTAGTACTTACTACTTACAATAAGTCGAGTCACATATCAGTTTCTTCACCAATCTGAGTTTAGAGTATTTGCTATTTGTAGTGCTTACTAAAAATAGTAAGTCTATTTATGGAAAGCTAGTCCGAGTCAGGCTACTTTCAACAGTGTCATTTCAGTTGACATCGGGTTGCTAAGGTAAGATTGTTTAAATATTTGCATTTCCTCTCTCGAAAATGATTTTAATAAACTTATTTTATAACTTAATATTGAGGGTTCGAGGGGACATAAAGTGTACCTTGGTGCTTAGTTCATTCACTTCAAGTTGTTTTAAAGAGCAACAAAAGCACGTTTGATGGCTGGATAAGGGGGATGCCTAGGAGGCTAAAGTTAAATTTTAAAATGAAATTTTTAATAAAAGGCGAAGGTAAAGGGTGTTGATTTTAGAAGGGGTTTAGGGTTTTCCTTGTGCTAGTGGCCCTAATTCTTCATTGAGCCTTTATAACCTTTTGATGCCTCATTTGAGTATGTTGAAAATGGTTGCATAAGGAGATGCTGTTAGAATCATTCCAGAAGTCTGTAATCAAGTGTTGAGGACGAAAACCCTTGGCATTAAGAAGCTAGTTTCAGTAGTGCAAGACCTACCCTAGATGGTTGAGGTGTGGTTCCATCCAGGAATCACTTCAAAGCTTCAAGATTATCAGTTTCAGTCAAGAGACATGAAGGATTTTGAGTACTTTTGATGCTTGGTGTTTCGGTTTTGGCTTGTGGTAGTGTAGCTTCTTTTTGGTGTGATTTTCAGAGTGTTTTTGAAGAGTTTTCAGAAGTTTCTGGGCACTTTCACCACACGGTCTGAACCTAGTATTTCATTCATATCTTTTTATTGGCTCGTATTCGTGATCTGGGTGTTGGCTAATTGTATGCTACTCTCCAAGGCGATCCAGAACATATATTCACACATATTTATTGGTGGGGAAATGATTTATTAGAGCAAAATCGCCCTTCTTCATGCTAGTGCCCTATCTGGGTTCTATTACCAGTCTGGATGGCCAGGTCAGGGACTGATTGCTGCCATTTGGAGGGCTGTTAGAGTGGTGTTTGGGCATTGGATTGCATAAGGTTTGAAGGCCCTTCTCCTTGGTGAAGAATGTGACAAGTTGGAGTCCTTAAATGCTGCTATATTTACTACAAAAAACAGGTCTGAACTGTTATTTCTGAGTTTGTATAAATCATGGCAAAACACGGAAATTTTCTGTTGTATTTCTGAGAAATAAATCTGAAAGTAAACATTTGCAAGCATTGCTATTTCATATTATTTTTTGTTCTTCTTGTTACTATCATTTTATGAATGCAAAGCATTGAATGGCATTGAAACATACAAGCAAATACCATCAAACAAACACAAACAGCATAACAGTGAACACAATCAGCATATCAGTGATGTCAAACAAAAAAAAAAATCAGGGGTCTTATATTACACTTCACCACATTTAATAGTATTTATTATTATAATATAGTTAATTTCATATTATATATATTAGATATATTAATATTAGTTAGTATATAATATATTATAATATACAATGTCAATATATAATTACTCTAATAATATGGAATATCATTATTAATTATATAATATATTATTTATTTGATTAATAATATTAATTATATAAATAATAAATTAGTATTGATATAGAATTTATATTAATATTCTTTATATGTTAAGTTGGGTCTCATAACTACAAGCTCCCTTCCCCAAGGACCACTACTCACAGCCAAGACAAGGGGAACAGCTAATCTTGGGCAAAGAAGCAAACCATAACAAGGAAAGGGCCACTCAAAGTCAATGCAGGGGAGGAGGGCTTCTTCTCTTCTTCAAACTCTGCAAAACCTAGGAAGATGATCCTCGAGGCCTCTTTAACAAGAAAATTAAGCAGAAATAAAGAAATGATGTTTAGGCCTTGACTGCCATGCCCTAATGGTAGTCATAAATAGACCTTCTAAACCTCATATAAGCAGATATCATAAAAGCATGCATATGTAAGTTCAAATAAAAACAAATTTGCATCGATAGCCATGAATCTCTTTACACATTTCATACACATATCCACCTTGTGGTCTCACCAAAACAGCCCTCTAAATGTTTGTCAGTCATTACCTTGCCATCGATATTTATTGCTAAAGCAATGGGCCATAAAAATGAGTAAGACTCTTATGAGCATAATCCTCTGAAATTATGACTTTACTACTGTTGCAGTATGAGCAATTAGTGTTGTCATTGATGTCAACAAGCTTATTTTGTCATTAATGTCCATTGTTGGGTAAGATTGTTGCAAGAGTGTGAGCAGTTGATGTTATCCATGCTTTGATTAGTTACATTATGTTGTCATTAGTAAAGCTACTAGTGTCAACCTCTAGTGTTGTTGTGATAAGCTTCTGCAATCTATGGCTGAGTTGCTATGTTGCAGTTGGTTCAGTTGTGTTGAGGAAGTACTGAAGATGATGAGGATGTGTCTCTGGTGCTTGATTTCCAAGTGCTTTTGAGAAAAATTGATAAAAAGAAGAAACAGTGTGTTGAAGTGGTGTTCTAGGTTGCAGGGTTGTGTTCTTGTGTTGCTCCGCATTTCTTCTAGGTTGAAGATCTGCTTATGCGCTTCGGATATGTTGATCAAAGATGTTCAAAGGTGTTGTGTCCAAAATTTGGTGTGCTAAATCGTTGTGTAGAAGAAGTTGTGTTCACCAGAGTGTGAGTTGTGTATTACAAAGGTGTCTAGGAGAAATGTCTCTACTCTGCATTTCTCCGTAGTTATGTTTCAAGTCTTGTGAATCTGAAGCAGTGTTAATAGTGTTGGTATCTTTCTTTAGTTGAAGTGGTTTGAGGTTCCGTACTTCGGAAGTCAATTTCTTGAGTTATAGTGTATGGCAGAGTAGTCTGGATGTACTGGGTGTGTACATTCTTCAAGTGAAAGTTGTTACGAAGGAGTTTGGTGGATTTCAGGGTGTTTGTGAAATATTCCAAATTGTGTTCAAGTGACATTTATTGTCTGCGAGTTATGGATAGATCAAAGGAAGCGTGTACTTCAAAGCTTAATGGTGTTTACACGAGTAACGGTCGACCTTGGCGTTTACACTGCTTGTGAAGGTGCTTAGTTGTTTGTGGAAGCATGGCGTGGCATGTAAGGATGGATTTAGGTCATAGCTAAGGAGTTTTGTGTTTCGCATTCATTCCTTTCCACCGCGGGAATGTTTTCATGTCAACCTAATTTGAATTTGCACGGTTGAGGTGCATAGCCGACCTTGGAGAAAGTTTTCAAGGTTGAAGATGGTATCAATAACAGTTGAATTGTTGAAGGATGATGAGATAGACAACAGAGATGCGAATGATGTGAGTTGCAGAGTGTTAGAGTGCAAATTTGAGAAGTGCAGTGCGAGCTTTCATGTGTTAGATTATTGGATGCAGTGAGTAGAAGGTGTCTACAATTCTTCAATCAAGCTGCGAAGGTGTCGACGACATTATGGTGGATTCTCTGTTGCATTGAGATAGTTTTCTCTATGTAACACTTCTTCTCTATCTTCTTTTCTATTCTGGGCAGTGAGCCCTCCGACAGTAAGCCTTTGTAATCGGTGTTGTTATTACTTATAATGTGAGCTGATCCTCACTGTGGTTTTTCCCATCTTGGGTTTTCCACGTAAATATGGTGTTCTCTTGTGTATGGTGTTGTTGTGTTTTAGTTTCTGTTATTTGCTTTTCATGCTAAAACATCATAATAGATTAAAGGGTTTATTGAATGAATGTGGATCTGAATGTGTATAAGGGTTTTGAAGTTTCAAGTTACAAATGATTCACCTCCCCTCCCCCTGCCCCCCGTCCTTTCAGTTGTCTTGTGCATTCAACAACTACAAGCTCTCTTGAGATCTGACAACAATTCTAAAACTGGGTTGTACTCACAAGCAAAGCAGAGACTAACATTATACTAAAATGAAAAATGTTTTTACTGATTTTAGGATGGCTTGACAACAAAGAAAACCACTGCAGACTGGTGCCTTGATCCAATTTGCAACTGAGTCACCACCTTGCCCTCACCATCTTCACATGTGTAAGTTCACTATGAAACTAAGCACACAAACATCAAATATAAGCTACGCTCTAAAGCTAAGACTTGCATACCTCTAAGTAACCAGACACATTGGTGCATGAGCAATCATTCAATAATCCACAGCCAAACAAGTTGAATGCACATGACAGACTGAAACGGAAAACTTAAATACACTCTTAAGTGATCTTACAAGCCTCTATGTATGCCAGCTAATCAATCTACTGGCGTGTTAGCAAGTGTAACTTCAGGGATTGACATAGTATGCCACACCCTGAAAATAACCAGTCAACCAAGGAGACTCATAAACAAACAAAAATCTGCATTTAAATCTCTTTCATGAACTTACAGCAAGTGAAGATGAGAGAAGCACAAAATGAGACATACAAGGCTCAACGCCATAAAATTTTCTGATCAAATGACAGGATTTTTGACAGGGAACAGCCCTAAAACTAACCAACTGACCATCATCTGTTTTCATCCTTTTGATATGCTTTTTATATCATTTACAAACTCGGTATTCAGCCAACAAACAACCCATGTGCATAGAGGCAAGTGACATCTCAGCCTTAAAGCCTCATAATAGCTAGCATACATCAGTAGGCAGAGGAATTACACTCATTTACAAAGAAGGCAGACAAGATTTAGAGCCAACATATTATTTAATTAATAATATAAAATATGACTTTATGCATATATTAAAACTATTTCTCATTTGTTCCTTATACACAACCTTAACAAACTCCTTTTTCCATTGTGTTGCTGTTTCCATTACATTTCCCGTTCCTCATTTCCGCTAACATAGATTGGAGGATATTACCAAAGAGACTACAAACTATGACCATCATAGAGCCTATTACAATATAATTAAAAAACAGTGATTCAAAATATAAATACTTCAGCAATTAGAATATTGAGGAAACAAAGAAGCTGGATCCATAATCAAGTAAAACACCATGTCACTGGTTGTTGATTAAATTGTTCATGTAAACATTGTAAGATCTGGCACACAGTTTGCAAAAAGACTAGAATCATTGTAATACTGACAGATAGAATCTTTTGTTTTTTGTGCCTTTAGCTTCCACCTTTAACCTCTTGTTCTTTTATATGCTAGAGCTCGTTTTTGTGTCCCTTCTTGCTGTTGTCAGTGGTTGTGCTTACAGGTCAATTGACAGTATTATGATTTCTCTCTTTCATTCCAAGAGGCCATCTAAGTTATGGGAAATAAATTTGTGATTGTGTTCACTGTTATGAAAATGAAAAATACATCAAGATTTGAAGCTATAACAAACTAATTGTATCAATTAAAAAGAAACATAGATCAACAACCTTTTTTCAATCTTAAAATGAAAAAAAAAACGCTTATTTAAGCAATTATAGATTTCTTGGTCACATTAGTATTCAAGTATCATTGACAATCGTAAAATCAAGTGCGTGGAATGTTCATTTAGCTAGCCACAGATTACAAAATACCAAGCTAGAAGAGGAAAAAATGCTAAATGCTAAAATTTATTAGGAACATGTTAATTGCACTCAATAGGATCTACTGGTGCCTACTAAATGTTAGAAATTTTAATCATTGAACACAACCACAAATACTGATGCAAAACACAATCCTGTAGAGAAATTATGAAAACTTATAATACAGTAGGGAAAATTAATAACTACATAAAGTTTAAACTTTAAATATGTGCACTTACCATGGGAGGGGCCTTGTTCTGTATGAGGTGAGGATTAAGAGTCAATCCAACAGCCTTTGTTGTGGGATCCACATACAAAATTCTTGCTTTCAGCTGAAAAATAGGCAAAATAAATTTTCAATATTAAAAGACAATAAGTTTGTTCTTAAGGGGATCTCATACTGATACATTTCTAAGAATGGATTATGTGCCTGTGTTTGCCTGAATATGGAACTCTTTAATACTTTCTTATCAAATAAACAAGATCCTTTTTGCAATGTATGGAATAATCAATAAAGGAAAACAGAAATAAAACAGTGGCAGCCAAGATACCTTCCAGAATTAGACACGAAAAATAAAATAAAATTCCAAACTGATATTTTGTTCTGTGAGAACAAGGCATAAGAAGAAATCACACTAGAAAACACCTTACCCTTGCATTTTCAGAAAACTTTTCTTGCCATTTTGAATTGGGAAATTGATCTTGCAAATGAAAAATATCCACCTGCAACCTCATCAAGAAGATGAAACTTTAATGACCTGAAACTGTTTGTATGAGAATTGCCACATTGCATTATGCCAAAAAAGAGCTGATTGCAAAATGTTGAAGCATTAATTCTAATAAAAAAATGATTATTTAATAGATGCTCACCATCCCTGTAAAATAGGTAAGAAATGAGAGTAACAGTCCATTATGCAAAATTGCTTGCACACGCGCATTGACCATCATCCCAGGGACAAGCAAATCCACTGATAACCCCTTGTAGTCTTTAATCTGAATTAAATTCAAGAATGCGAAATCATCAGAAGAGAGCCAGAAAACAAAAAACAAAAAAGAATTTAAACGCAGATAAACTAAAAGTTGGTTCTGATTATAATGTTGAAAGAGAAAAACATTAGTGATAACATTATACATACACATTTTTCAGATATGAAATGTTTTTCTATATTTGCTCCACTCTCACATAAATTATTTCATCAAGTATTTTCTACATATTTGCATGAAATATCACCATCAATTTTAAATTAAGCTAAAGCTCTACAAAATAAAACTTCGAATGAATTTCAAACTGAATGAGCAAAGTAAGTAAATGGTACTTGGTTCATTCAGAAGAAAAAACATCAACGGTAGCACATACAAAAGTACAAGTAATCCAACATAAGAAAAGAAATTATAGCACAAAGGTGCAATAAGTGCCTCAAGGAATTCCAAGCAAAGATAATAACACCTGTGGTGATATGTGAAAAATAAAATTTCTAAACCTCATCAGGGTCAAAACTAACAACTACAACTACAATTTCTAGGAACCAATACTCTAGAATAAGGACTAAAGACTTATGTGTTATAATAACACAGGGAATGGTGGGGAGCACAGTGTATATATTTAAGTTTTTACTAATACTAATTTGTCCATATTGATGTCTTGCAATATTTAAGAGAATTTGTCATAATTTTGACTTCCCCAAACTTTTAAGCGATTACATGAAATCTCATATACAAGCTGTGTGCTTTAAAAGAATATCAAGGTATTTAAATATATGTTAGAATTCAGTGTCAATTCATGAATAATTAATGTATTTAAGTTTATGTAGATACCCAATACCAAAGAAGCAAATATCACCAAAATCACGAAATGTAGGTATATGCAGATTTATGAAGAGAGTGCATGCAGATTTAAGAAAGAGATTGCTTATGTTAATTTGTCAAAAGCATAACATCTACAAGAAGACTTTTATGAAGACTTAGAGAGAGTTTGTCATCCATTGAAGAAGACATATTTTACAATGTTCCACAGAGTTTCCTGACGTAGATACGAGGGGACGGATTTCGAGGACGGGGGGACGAAGGGCCTAAGTTTGGGGATGGCGAGGGGGACAGCGGCAGGGGAGCGGTGCTGAAATACATATAGTACTTGAAAATTAGTTATAAAAAGATGTATAACTATAGAAGCCTAAGGAATAAGTTAAGTTGAAACACATTGCAATGATTGCATTGAACTGGTAGTAATTTTTAAATTGTAAAATTAAATTTTAATAGTAAAAACTGAAAATCAAAATATAGACATTGCAACGAGAACTAGAAGTTTCAAAATTTCATAATCATGATTCATAATTACAATCAACAATGTTCAAAGTCCAAACTTCAAAAAAAAATAGTAAATACTAGATAGTAATACTAATGACTCGTGACTCATGAGTCAATGGCTAATGGCATGATGCCTCTAATCATCCCCAAGCTCCATGTCAAGTCTCCTTACAAGTTGCAGCTCAAAGCCTCAAACTCAGACTTTCACTTCACTCTTCCTCTTCAAGTTCAAACTATAGCAATGAATTTGTGAATAAGATTGAGACAATATGTCTCTTTTATAACTTTTTTGAGAGGCCTTCAGAGTTGGGGTTTGTTGATGTTATAGAGCAGCGTCAGGCTGCTACTTCCAGCGCATCACGTCTCCTTGAAGACAATTCAAATGATAGCCTAAACAGCTATTTGAATTGTAATATTATATTTAATGAAGAGGCACGATTTATATGAAATAATATTTAATTATTGTGGAGGTGCGAATTCATGAAGAGGCTCGATCTTGATGTGGCCGACATCATATATCTTGTGGATGCGATTTCATTAAGAGACATTTAATATTTATTAAGTGAAGCCGACTTCATTTATGAAGAGACACCATTGCTTGTTAGAGACACATCTTTTGAATGGAGGCCGACATGAAGAACTGAAGGGATGTGTCTCTCCCTTTCACTTGTATATATAATTGATGGACATTTCATTGTGGATATAAATTTATATCTATTCATTCAGTTCGTAGTTCATCACAAGTTCAAGTTTCATAAGTGCAAGTTTGTCTCAAGAGCAGATCGTTATTTTCTGTAGAAGGCTGAGATCATTATCAGCAGATTGCTTTATTTTGTATCTGTGTTGCATCAGATTGTGGTGCTTATATTTGGCCTTCATATCGGCCTCTTGTAAAGGAGACAATTCTTGCTGTGATTCAATATATATGTGATATATTGTTGCTGGGTTTTTTCTCCCTCAAGTGGAGGGTTTTCCCAGGGTATCTGCTGTGTCATTGTGTTATTTTTGAATTAAATTTTTGTGCTCTAATCTGATCATAAAACTAACAGAGTCAACTTAGGGTTAGGGTTAACCCTTTGAAGTGACCTTTTTCCTTTTGTTTTTTAAAAAAAATCATCAAAATAAACACTCAACTGCGGGAGTCTTCTGCGAGTTTCCTAAGGTGTTGAGGGACGTCTGGGTGTCTCGAGAATGTCCCAAAGTCCCCTTTTGGCATTTCCCAAGAAGAAACGTCCCCCTTTTAAGAAAACGTCTAGGAAACAATGGAGGAAACTTGGAGGCAACAGAGGGACAATGGAGGGACGTTCCCTAGGCGTCCCCGCATCTTGAGGACGCCCCTATCTTAGAGACGTCTGGTTTTTCAGGGGGAACACATCCCTATGGAACATTGATATTTTATAAAGCAGGTATTATGAAGAATAAATTTCATGGTGTGAATCAATAATGAACATATGTAAGTGAGTGTAAGAGATTTATTAAGGATATGTATGTGGAAAGAATATGCAAGCATATGTAAGTACATTTAAGTTATGAAAAAGAGGGGAATCATGGAGTGAAAGAATGAAGATTGAAATGTTCATCATCCATTGAAAAAGCAACTTAGAAGGTGGTACTTTGCTTTGGAAGTTGGTGCTTCCTAAAGGAGATATTGGTGCCTCTAGTAGGCCGGTGCCTACTAATTCAGTTGTGGGAGTTGGTGCTTCCAGTGGGTTGGTGCTCACAAATTGAATTAGGGGTTGGTGCCTCTAGTAGGTTGGTGCTCACAAATTGAATGAGGGGTTGGTGCCTCTAGTAGGTTGGTGGCTACAAAATTTTAAAAAAGAAGAATTCATATAAAAGCATTATTGTGTCGCGGTTTTCTCCTGCAAGGGTTTCCACATAAATATCGTGTGTTATTGTGTTCTTCTCATGTGCATGATTATTGGTGTTGAGTAAATGATGTTATTGTGATTGATAAAGTTTTAAATTGGTAAAATTTGCATTATACTGATTCACCCAATCCCCCCCTCCCTCAGTATAACCATGTGCTCATCAACTTAATCCATTCCAATGAATCATCATGATTGTATATTTGCGTCCTTTAATAGAATAGCATTATTTTATCATATCTGGTCTCTCTTGTGTTTACATTGAAGCTCCTAGATCTTGGGTGGGTACATCTTCAGCCAAATCTTGCATGGTATAGAGCATTCTATACAAACTCTTACATTTTGAAATCTATACTACTGTTCGACGATATTCTTTTTTGAGGTTAATTGATAGCTACACAAAGTTTAGGCTCTTTGTCATTGAATAAATTCCATGTGGAGCATAATCGTAGGATATAAAGTTATTTAGAGTTTCATTGATTGTGAATGTTCTATTTGTAAGTTAAGTGTCAAGGTTTTAGAATCTTATTTGTTTCTTATATTGCAATTGAAAGCCATAATAGCTTTATTATATTAATACTAAATAATTATTAATTAAAAAAAGGAATAAAAGCTTGACAATACTCAAATCTAAAAGTGTGAAAATCAAGTGTTTTTTGAAAGGTTTGGAGGAGTCTTGAAGCTTGGTTAAAAGCAATAAAATTATGAAAAACAGCATGCCCATGAAGATCTATGTGATTTCAAAGGATTTAATTTGGACTTGGTGGCAAGGGCTCCACTCCTCGACCCTGCCTTGTATCACAACAGGGAGCATTCCAAGGGCGCTACACCTTGACCTCATTGGACGCACTACCCCAAAACCCCAGTGAGGGGCACTACTCCTCAACCATATTGGGGGCATTTCCCCAAAACTCCATGAGGGGCATTACTCCTCAACCATACCAAGGGCTGCCACCCTACATCCCTGCTCTCATTTTAATTTTCACTCTACATCTCTACACTATTAAAATGCCTATAAATTAAAAAATAGGAGGTTTTCTATTTTCTCTTTATTACGTTTTTTTTATTTTCTGAGTTTTTCCTTATATCTTTTTCCAAGCATTTTTGCTGCCATGCCCAATACTATTTTTTCCATAGAGGTCATGCAGGGCATTAGTGTCATTTTATAACTGCCCGAAATTTCAAGACACCATGAATGCTAGAGCATATATGGAATAAGCATTCTATAAATCTATAAATGCATCAGATCAGTTCCTGCAAACAGACTAACGGTATTTTTTAAGGTGTACAATTTCAAAGAAATGCTATGGCAGAACCAAATCCAAGTCTTGAGTTATTCACCAACCTTCTGTATATCTTATTCAGTGCATCTACAAAAGCCCAAAGTTGATGTATTTTAGCATGCATACAGGAAAGATATCCCTGTTATGTGAATACAAAAGCAATATGCAATTCCTAATTTCATAAAAATGTCGCATTTTTTCATTCATTAAAACAATTCCCTTATTTAAAACTTTTGCATACATTGTGTGGGTGTATATCTCATTAGAAAGCAAGAATATATATATATACACACACACACACACATGCTAATGCCTGCAGACAACCAGAAGTAGGATAATAGAATTCAAATGTTAGATTCAGCTACAGCAGAGAATAATTACAGAAAGAGGACACTGGGCTATGAATTAGATTTATAAACTATTCAGTCATTAAAATGCTCATTTATAAGATTATAAATTATAACGTTTTGATATTGAGTTGTAGCAAAAGTGTCAAGCAGCAGTCTATCATGAAACTTAGAAATAGCAAACAAATTTGTCTCAGCCCTCATTGCTCGGTGAAGGCAATGCTTATCTCCACCTTTTTTCCCACGTGTTACTAGACTCTAAAACAAACAGACTTGAGTGCAACACCCAGAGGAGAATAGGCAAAGATGTATAAATAGAGCACAGTCCTGAAACATACACAAATTAATGATGTGATATCTTAACTTTGATGACAAACCCTCTCTCCACTTTTATAAATTAAATCAGATATTAAAAAAAAAATTAAAAAGGATAAATGAAGAAAAAGAAAGATGAAACAAAAATGTAAATTTCACATTATCTCAAGAACATAATAAAACATGTACCATGATAATACTCCCACAGTGAAAGAAATACAAAAATTATATTAGTGTCCACAAATGACCAAAGTTGGTAAAGGAGACTTGAAATTGTATCAAGTAACAACAAGAAGAAGAAGCATATATAGAGCTTCAATGTTTAAACAAAAAAGAAATAAATTATACTAATGTCCACAAATAAGAAAAATAGGTAATGGGACTCAAAACTGCAATCAGCTATAAGACAGATGTACTATGGTGAAAAAATTGTAAGGAAAACAAGAGAGACCAAAGAAATAATGAATATGCACTCCGATGACACCTTACCATGTTATTTTCCACCAATTTAGGATCATTTCTCAAAGTGATCACACCCCGCATTCTATCAATGTTTGAAACCAGTCCTTGGACTAGCTGACCTTTCTTCAGCTTAGAATCATTACCTCCTGCGTCAAGGTTTGCATCAACAAACACTTCAAAAATATACAAATGAAACTCACAGATAACTGAATTGATCAAAGAATAATAAATATGAACGAATACTCTTAAAAATATCCATGATGACACACATGATAATATTTCAAACTCTGAATATTTCACAGTTTCCTAATTTTTTCACAATGGCAGATTTTTCTCACTGCTGCATCATTAGACATGCTGCAAAGATACGCAATTAGGGTATAATTTGACATTTATCACACAAATAAATTGCTAAGTCAGAAAAGATTAGTTACCATCTTTATTGTGGGGCAAGAATCCAGACAATGAAGGCAATCCAAATGAGAGTATATAACCATGATCTTCAATACTTTTTACACAAGCCATAATTACCTGCAAAAGTGAACATGAGTTATAGGATTTACATCCCTGAAAGCATTAGTATCTGATCTTAGACCAATACAGTTGGTGACACTCTAAATTGAACAAGAATTTCAAAGTGTACACAAAATTGTTATCAGATAGCAATAAGCATGCAGCTATCAATAATAAAAACATAAAAAAGCAACAATTAGAAAAGCAAAGAACATAACAAATTCTCAAAAAGGGAAGAGTATGATGTGTATCCTGTCTTGCCTATCTTCAAATCAGCTCTTCAAAGGAACTTGACCATCGCAAAAGCTAGTTCTGAGACTGTTTATATTTTGAATAATACAATTAGAGTTAAATTTCAGCTTCAGGAAATACTCAACCTCATCAGTATGGAGTGCTCATTCTTTTGCAAAGTGGTATTTTAAATAATTTTTGAGGTTGTGGATTTTAACGCCGCCATTTTCTAAGTTATGGTCGTGACTCGTGAGTTGTGATTTTTCGAAACCCATAACTTGTCTCACGCTTGATGTGTTGTGGGTTATGAATTTTCACAACCTCATTTTTTATGTTGGGGGTTGTTTATTTTCCCAACCTCATATTTTATGTTGTGGGTTGTGAATTTACACAACCCCATCTTTTATGTTGAGTTGTGAATTTTCGCAACCTCATATCTTTTATGTTGTGGGTTGTGAATTTCTAAAAACCTCATCTTTTTTTTGTCTCCTTTTTAATTTCATCCACTTTGACTTTTCACACTTAATTACTCATTACAAATAATTTTGAAAATTTCCAGTGTTCCACGGGGACGCGTCCCCCCCAAAAAAACCCGTGTTTCCTAGATGGGGACGTCTCGGAGACTTGGGGACTTGGGGGGGACGTCCCCCCACCAGCACCACCATCCCACCACTAGTGTTGCTATCTCCAAGACGCTGCTAGGACTTCGAGGACGCTGGGGTGTCCTCAAGACATCTAGGGGACTCTTAGTTGTCTCCAACATGTATAATTCTTATACTTATACATCTTTTTATAACTATTTTTTCAAGTACTATATGTATTTCAGCACACTGCCACCCCCCCTTGCCTCCCACCCCAAAATTAGACCCCTCGTCCCCGCATCCCCTATCCCCGTCCCCGAAAACCCATGGAACATTGAAAATTTCAGCACTTAAGAATGAGAACTTACTCAACCAACCTCATGGCAACAATTGCCTGATCAAGTATTATTCCTGCAACTTCCATGAACCAAAGACAGATTTTAATTGGCGGAGAGACATGGAAACTTGCTTATTGACTTTACAAGTTCACCCACAAAAGGAATAGCCATAACTTCCAGCTGGCTTCATATTTTTTTGCTGAAAACTTGCCACATTATACCATCATGACAAAACACATTAAGCCATTTTGTTCCAGATTTATTAGAACTTTCAATTTAATTGTTTCTGCAATTTGGTCGGCAAAAAATTCAAGTTTTAATATCTCGCAATCTGGGAGATGTTTTGACTCAAAAACTGGCCATATTAAGCAAAATATCATCAAGAACATCCCTATAAAAGGAATTTGCATAAACCTTCACAATTTTTGAAATTTAATTGTTTTCACGATTTTCACCAATCCACATAGTCAATCTCGTGTACAAATAGAACAATACATAATAATTTTTCAATTTGCCACTGGACATAGAGTTTGACGTCAAACTTGTTCCAATCAATTGGATTGTGATGCTTTGAGATGGGTTTGACAAATTATGATGTGTTATAATTTAGTATTTGGCATATATAGTTAAATAAATAAAATAACATGCTATTGTTAATTTAATAAATAAAATTGGTTTTGGAAGTTCTATTCCCGTAACTAGTTTTATACAGGAATAATGGCCTTATAAAGCCAATACTATGTAATAGATTCTTTAGTAATGTGATGACCAATTTTTAATTTGAGAGCAATCCCATTTTTTCTCTCTCATTTCAATATGGTATCAAAGCGGGTTTCTTCTTGGACCTCTCTCTAATCACTTTCCATTCATTTGTTTATTTCTCACAACGGTGTTTACAATGGTACTACAGTGAAGACCACGTGCAACTGCTATTGTTTTCTACCATTCTTGCATTTGTCAACAGGTGAGCAATGTAGACCATGTGCAAAACCCTTTTGACTCCATCATTCATCTACATTTCTTCTCTTTCTCTCCACTATGTTCATTCTTGCCATTGTTTGACACTTCATTATGTTCATTGTTATCATCCTTAAATTTTTAAAAATTCTCCAATCTGCTGCAAGCATATGTTCAAACTTGGCGTTGAAATTGATGCTTCTCCATGTTTCTTTTGGGCACAGTAATCATTAGAAGTGTCAGGCATTTGAAGCAGTAGACCAGGTGTTTGATGAAGATTAATTTGGTTTGAATGTTGCATGCAACATTTTTGAAAATTTGTGAAGACATTGCTTCCACCCTCTAAGCTGAGCAACGACAGCGAATGCCTCTTCCAACGGCTGTATTTTCTTCCAGACCCCCGCCTACCAACGATCTGTGAGAGTGAATACCATTAGGGCACCGACAGTCACGTTTTGAAAAGTACAGATGATTTTTGTTTGAAATTTCTGTCAAGGCATGTTGTTTAGGGTTTCTTCATGAGTTTTTCTTTCTAAAATATAAAGGTGTGCAGAATATTGGAGATATAAGTATTGTTTTTAAGAACGCATTTAATTTAACACAAAGTGGATAAATTAAGCCTTTATGAAAAGTTTGATGGAAATGATTTTCACAGTTGGCAAATACAAATACAATTATTGTTAATTGAAAAGAGATCTCTCGGAAATTGTTGACAGTACAGTGCCAAAGCCAACAGATGCAGATGAACTTCAAAAATTGGCTATAATTGGTCTCGATTTATCTAAACCTTATTTACATCATATGGATTTTAAAAAATCTTCTAAGGACATCTAGGAAACTTTGAATACTTTGTTTGGATCAAAAGCTGATAGTGCAGAAATAACTATAAAACAAAAGTTGTATGGATTGAAAATGGAAGGTCAAGATATAGTGTCTCACATCAGTAAATTTCGTTACTTGATAAAACAATTGGCTGGTATAAATGAACAAATAAAGGAAAATGATGCTAAAGCCATACTTTTAAATAGTATGCCAAATAGTATGTCTCACAAGGTATTCACCTTAAGCAACATCAATCCAAATCTAGAAAGTATTATATCCACATTGCTTGATGAAAGAAACAAACATGTTTCAGAAGAAGAAGTTGCATTGACTGCACAAAACAAAGCTAGTACTTCTTACAAAAAATCCAAACATATGACAAAGTTCAAACATGCAAGTGGCACATGTTTCTATTGTAAAAAGACAAGGCATGTAGTACTGAATTGCAAACAGAGAGCACGGGGTCTTCTTGATGGAAAGTTGCAAGATAACGCTTTGATAATTGAACAAAAGGACCACAATTCAAGTGATGAAGAAATTCCACATCAAAGTGACGAAGAATATGTGTACTAATTTCTAGTTTTCCTCTATGTCAGTACTAAGGGGGGGTGTTAGAATTTAGTACTCGACATATATAGTTAAATAAATAAAATAACATGCTATTGTTAATTTAATAAATAAAATTGGTTTTGGAAGTTATATTCTTGTGACTAGTTTTATACGGGAATAATGGCCTTATAAAGCCAATACTATGTAATAGATTCTTTAGTAATGTGAGTGACCGATTTTTAATTTCAAAGCAATCTCATTTTTTCTCTCGTTTCAATATGATGGTGGAACACAACTCAACTAACTCATGATAAGGCTTCCAAATGACAACTTTCACTATGCACACATCTGCTGACCTATAAGCACTTCAAAAATATGCATTTCAAATCAGCCTAATGATGAATTTGATGTAAAAGTTTGAAAATTGGGCTAGTCGAAAATGGGGGTAACACTACTTAGACTAGATTCATAGTAAATTTCATTGTTTTAAGCTGACATTAGTGACAGTGGAACCTATGTGCAATGATGGAATAGGATTCTCTTTTTTATTAGATCCATATAGATGTCAAGTAATGATCACCTTTTGAGCATCCTCACCAAAAAAAGATGTAGCTAAACTCACATTTGAACCATCATTTACCCCAATGCCATCCAAGTAGCAACTATTGTGCTCCTAAACTCAACATTGTGATGTAATTTTAATGAGCTGATTTAATATAAAGCTCATAATGTTAGAAATTGTCATGTCCCCAAAATTTGGAATGCAAATAAATTGATAAATAAAATAAACAATAATATAAATATTAAAAAAATTAAAATAAATATTAACAATTTAATATTATTATAATATAATAATATAAAATATACATATAAACCTAATATAAAAATAAATATGTTAAAATAAGAAAACATATGATAATATATATATATATATAAGGAAACTATTAGAACTATTGTCGGTTCCTACTTTTAATGCTCATCTCTCTTAGTTATCTCTGTTAGTTTGCTTTTTGTTTCTTTTAGTTCTCCTTCAATCACGTCTCAGTGATTATCTGTATTTCTTTCAATTAAGTCATAGTCATGCCCCCGTGATTATTGCATCTCTATTCTTGTAATCTATATATTTGTGATCTTATGTTAATATAATATACTGATATTTAATCAACATGGTATCAGAGCGAACGATCATTTTGACGAATTTTTAAATTTGTGGTCCTCTACCTAGAATTTTTTTTTTTCTAGAATTTTTTAATTGATTTTTTATGAAAAAATCATTTGAGTTTTTGGCAACAAATTCATGGCTTGTTTTTTGTGCACCGCGGATTTTTATTTTTTTTGAGGAAGATCGCGTAGGGTTTTTCTGTGCAATTTTTTGGAGGTTTTTGAAGGTCACACGACCCAGTTTTGGTCGTGTTTGAGTCAAGCCTGCGCCTATGTTTTGCCCGCACGGAAGCCCACACGACCGTCGTTTCAGGGCACGTGTTCTTGGTGTGCTTGGTCACGATCTATTCAAGGCCCGTTTATTCCTCCTGGCCGCACGTTTTTTCTTTTGTTTCCTGAAGTTGCACATTTTTCTTCAAACTTCGTGGACACGTCTCTAGTTGATTGGTCGCATGCTTTCTGCATGTTTTAACGGCGCGTTTGTTTCTTCCATTTTTGGCTGCGTGTTTTTGCCTTGGATTTAAGAAGCGTTTTTGTTCTCCTGGTCACATCTCTGCTCGTTGTTTTTGGGCGCGTTTTTGCTGAAGCATTTTTGCAGACGCATGATTTGAAGACAAAAATCTGGGCCGCGATTTTCCTTGCATTTGGTCTACGTTTTTTCCTTCTTTTTTTTGGCGCGCGATTTACAGTGAAGGGTTTTAACTTTTTTCTAGGTTGCGACCACTATTCTGGAGTTTCTGGATTTGTTCGAGTCCACCTAGGGTTGGCAGTCAAGGATTTGAGTGTCTTCTATCTGCAATTCAGTGTTTTGTCTTCTGCTATTTAATGTTTTGAGGATCTGCATTTTTTTGAGTGACTTGCTTTCTGGTTCGAGGTGGTTTTCATGGCAGACTTGCTTTAAGGAAAATATTTTTTTAGCCAGTTTTGACAGTTTTCTAATAAAATTTGCAAAGAGTTTTCTAAAAAAAATTCTTCAAAAATTTATAGAGTTTTTGGACAATTTTTTCTATAAAAATTTTGCTGATTTTTTGAGCCTCTTTCAGGATGATTTTTGAAAAATTGTGAGTTGTGCCAGCTGATCACAGTGTTACCTCGTTTTTCGTGCTTTGGAAAATGGGAGGGATGGCATCTTTGTCCAATATTATGTTGGAAAGTTCGCAGAGGTTCAATGGAAAGAATTACAACACGTGGAAGCAAAGGATGCTTACCATCTTTGAGTACCGGTGTCTAGATGAGCTTGTTCTTGGTACAGAAGTTCGTCCCACTACTGTTGCGAAGGATCGGGACAAGTATGATGGAAGTAATAGGGAGGTAATCATGCTTCTTAAATTATCTATCGCCGATGACATGTTACCAGAAATACCTTCTGGTAAATTTGTTGCGGAGATCTGGAAGCATTTGAAAGATCTTCATGAGACCTCAGACAAAGGAAGGGCTTTCTTTCTGAAGAATATGCTCTTTTCTATTATGATGGATGACCAAGTGTCTTTGCAGGAGCACTTGATGAAAGTAAAAAATATTTGCGATCAATTGGAGGCCATTGGTCTTAAGGTAGAAGAGGAGGATATGGTGGTAATCACTTTGAAAAGTTTGCCACGTTCCTACGAGCAAGATCGGTGGAAGAAGCAGTTTGGGAGCAGCAATGAGTCTCCTACTGTTGAACAAGCATTTATTGCCAAGGATTTTGGCAAAGGCAAGTCCACTCAGCAGAAAGGACGAGGAGATTCGGAGGAGGGCTCCAAGAAGTCTTTTCCTTGCCATTACTGTGGGAAGATTGGTCATATACAGAGGTATTGCAGAAAGCGGTTGGCTGATGAGAAGTCCAACCAAGAAGCACCTCAGCAAAGTGCTCACGTAGTGGAGCAAACTGAGCAGAACGAACAAAAGGAGTCTGCACACTTTGCATTTTGATGATCAGCACAATATGGATAGACTTAGTTTTTTAGTTGATAGATTATGCATTAAGGGAAGGTATTAGAACTACTGTTGGTTCCTACTTTTAATGCTCATCTCTCTTAGTTATCTCTGTTAGTTTGCTTTTTGTTTCTTTTAGTTCTCCTTCAATCACGTCTCAGTGATTATCTGTATTTCTTTCAGTTAAGTCATAATCACGTCCCCGTGATTATTGCATCTCTATTCTTGTAATCTATATATTCGTGATCTTATGTTAATATAATATACTGATATTTAATCAACAGAAACTCAATTTTAAGAGTCAGCAATTGAGAATAAGGTGGCAATTCCATGTTTATTAAAAAGGCATCAAACTAAGGATGTCCGACAGTTATTATTAGAGCAGCCAAGAATCGGGTGAGTGAGATGAGTGAATAATTAAAGATAAAACATAACTAGAATGCAGCGATCAGTTTGTAGAAGGCAGCAATTCATTAATTAAAAGGCTGTGGGTTGGTTAATAAATTAGCAACAATTAATGAACAGGTATGACCCTTTCAAGGATAGTAACCATGAAAGGGTATGTCTTGTTAATTGATTGGTTGTGACTCTTTGGAAGATATATCAAGGAGGAATAGGAATAAGAATGAGGAATAGGAATAAGAAGGAGGAATATATTAAAAACAGCAGATGGAATGAAATGGAAAACAATTACAAATATGGGAAAGGCAGCAGATTGGAAGAGATTGATAATTATCTATTGGTTTAAATATTATTGGCAAAGATATAATTGAGAGATAAGTTTATATATAGATAGATAGATAGATAGATACCAATTAATATAAATAATGAACATATATATATAGATATATATGAATACCAATCCATATTAATAAAGGAATAACCTTTCAGGCAATATGGAAGTCTATAAATGGGAATGAGGAATAAAAGTTCTATCACCTTCTACTAGAAAATCGAGCAATCTGCACCTCAGATATATCAATCAGATTTAAGATAAGAGATTGCGGGCATACAAACATTTGATACTGTAAATAGGATCTAGTATGAATTATAAGGATAGTGTGCAGATATTATTTTATGAATAAGTTTTGATTTCTCTCACATGCATATATCATAGTACTGCTGTAATAGATTATATTCCTTTAGAATGAATAGATTATGCATATATATTTTGTATGTCTTTATCCTATGATCAATCAAATGAAAGGTTATAGGAAGCAAGTTAGGGAGATGCAGTTTACGGACTCTCCCATGCTAAGTAGCCCACCCCAAGGGTGGAATTGTCTTGGTGTGGGCATTCCTACCACAAGGGGCCAAGAGGTGAGTTGTCTTGGTTTGGACACTGCACGCTCTTGGGCTTAGATGGGTTGAGTAGTTTATAGGCACCCTTTCAAGGCTATCCTATCAAGCCAAACTATGATTGGTTGTTCGGATGGATTCAAGAAGTCTCAATCATAAGAAGGATGAATAAGGCAGCGTGGATAGGGAATATAGATACAAGCTACCCACTAAGTAGCCCACCCCAAGGGTGGAATTGTCTTCGTTTGGCGTTTCCTACCGCTTGGGGCCAAGAGGTGAGTTGTCTTAGTTTGGGCATTGCGCACTCTTAGGCTTAGCTGGGATAGCTTTGGGCTGACTTATCATGTTTCCCATCTAATTCCTATTATGATTAAACTCCCATTATGCATTATGGATATGGTGTAGTTTAATAGTTATGTATTTACATAGTTCAGATATTTATATATGTTTAATCATATGAATTATATTCTAGTATCATCTAACATGGTTGCGGGACCTAAACCGAGATTACCTTACTTAAAGCATTTAATTGGTAAGTTATAACCCTAACTACATTGAAACTTGTGATTCTAGGGCAAGATTTAGGGCAATCCCAAAAGGGGACATTACAGAAATGTTGTCATTGATGTCAAAGGCGTATAGAAGATTGATAGAAATTGATGTCAAGATGGAGTTTGTTCAAAGGAATTCATTGTTTGAGATTGTTGAATTATTGTTGTCATTGATGTCAAAGTATGGCAACATAATGTTGGACCAAGAAGATTGCCATTTGCGAGAAGAGCATAATGTAAATAGAAGAACTAGTATAATGGACTACGAACCAGATGTGGCAAAATCCTTCTCCCAACCGTGCATTTGGAGATTTGATTGCAGCTATAGGAATCACCAAAGTGCAGATAGAAAGCTTGATACTTATGAGGAAAGAAATTACCACCCCTCAACGAATTCCTAATAAGATTATCATGGGACTACACATTGGAATGGCTATTGCCTTGATTAGATTTTGATGTGACTAATGTACATGGATATCATGATTATATATATATATATATATATATTATATATATATATAATCATGGCTTATGATTTAATGTCAATTTCTAGTGACTAATATTGTGTGCAAGACCTAAACCAGGATTTATCTTATAAAAGGAATTTTAATTGGTAAATTTATACTCTTAAATGTATTGCATTTCTTATTTTAATTAGAATTGTGGTTTTAGGGAAAAATTTAGGAATATCCCCAAAAGGGACATTACAGTGATGTAGCAGAGTATTCAAACTGAATATTCCTCCTTGGAATATGCTACTGGTTAGTGATGATTTATAGGGTTCTCAATCAGTTCTCAATAACTTTCTACAAGTATTATTTCTCAATAAATTTCTATTAGAATATTATATTCTCATATTGTTAATGGTCAATAATATACTGTTTCTACAGTAGTTAGTAGTTGAGGTTGTTAGACATTTAATGTCTACAGTAATTTACTTCCTCTATATATTGTAATCTTTTCTCTTTGTTAATACAAGCAATTTTAAGTAATTTTCCCAGCTAAAATTGTTTCATGGTATCAGACTTGGTCTGAGCTTGTCTCCCTCACAGGAAGGCTCACAATTCTGGGAGGGTTTGCTGAAGGAAGGTTTCTGAAAATCACGAGCTAGGGTTTGTGGTTCTGTTTTTCAGAAGTTTGTGTTCTTACTTTCAACATTTTTGTGGACTTGTTCGCATGTTTGTGGACCTGTTTTCTGAAAACATTTCGAGGGTGACCTTCTGTTCTGAGTTCGTGGTCGGCTCTCTGTGCCCTCGTGTGTATTTTTCACGGCTCTGTTCGTGCAGGTTCCTGAACTCGTTTTTGCGATGTGTTTCTACAAACATGCGTCTAGTTTTGTGGTTGTTTTTCTCTGTCTCTGCCACGTCTCAATCTTATTGTATAAATCGCATGGTTTTGTTTGAGGAAATCGCGTTTTTCTCTGTGTGTTTCGGCTCACACCTATCGTTTCAAGCCCGCATGTTTTGCTTTGTACGCGACTTGGTGTTAGGTCATGTTTCTGCTTGCATCATCTCTGTGGAGCTTTTCCTCGACGGCTCTTCTTTCTTGCGTTTTTGGCACGAACTCTGTGCATTTTCGTGTCTTGTTTCAACGCCATTTCCTGCTCGTGTGCCCATGTTCTGAGACCCGCGCACCGTTTTTTTGTCGGCCTCTTCTACAACCCAGTTGACCCATGTTTTTTTGGTGTTGCTCGCACGACCTACCTTCTATTTTGCGCGATGATCTCCCGTGCCACCTGTGGTTTTTTTTAGGACACGATCTGTGGTAGCTCACGTTTTGTGAGTTTGCAGAACCATTTCAACTTATTTCTGGGGGTTTTATAATTTTTAGACCTTAAAAAATTATCTTTGTGGGTTTTTTAAATATTTTTTCCCTTAAAAAAAAATATCTGTTTTTTGGTTTTTAAATATTTTTTCCTTATAAAAAAAAAAAATCTGGATTTATGGGTTTTAATATTTTTTCCCTTTTAAATAATCTGTATGGGTTTTCATAATTTTTTCCCTTAAAAAATTTCGGGTGGGTTTATAATTTTCTCCTCAAAAATTAAGAGTTTTTTCCTATATACCCTAGGAAGTAAATTATTGTAGACATTAAATGTCTAAAGAAAGGGCAGCCTTCTCTGTTTCTTTTCTAGACGGTTTTTGGTACTCTTGATCATTTACATTCTGTAGATCCAAGGAGGGTCTCAGCAACAGCAAAGTGTTCTGAAGAATTTGTGACCAAAAGACCTGCAGATTGTTTTCTGTAGGCTGGTTAGACAGATTGACCATTAAGGGAGGGTGTTAGAATATTATATTCTCACATTGTTAATGGTCAATAATATACTGTTTCTACAGTAGTTAGTAGTTGAGGTTGTTAGACATTTAATGTCTATAGTAATTTACTTCCTCTATATATTGTAATCTTTTCTCTTTGTTAATACAAGCAATTTTAAGCAATTTTCTTAGCTAAAATTGTTTCATTTTCTACAAGTATTCTCTCCATTACGACCATGAATATTGAGATTTCTTGGCTGTCCTTCTTGAAGCCATATAACCTCTTCAATCATCTAGAATTGAGTACATGGAACAAGTTCATAAAGTTCATCAAAGAAGACCCTTCTCAAATCTTATATACAATCAAACTTGTACATATAACCATCTCAAAGCAAAGAAAAAAGAGGAGGAAGAAGAAGAAGATGCAAGGGATAAATTTGACTTGGTCCTCTAGCTTTGAGGACAATGCTTCCTGAGGAGAACACATTTTGTGTTCCTAAATACAACATATTATGTGACATAATGTTCAATGAACTATTTTATTATTGGAGCTCATATTTTGTAATGTCAGTAGTGGTCTTCCATCCTTGGGAGATATAGTGTTAAATATGTAAAAGAAGGCCACTAATGCACAATGGGGCCCACACATACTAGATATGGAATGGTTAGGGTTTCATATCATCCTCTTATTATAAATAAGAGTTCTTCCCTATTGTTTAGCATCAATCAATTTTCCAATCAGTACAGAACTCCCCTTAAAAGACATTTTAAGAACATTTTCCTCCATATTGTTCTAGATCTGAAAATGCAATCCATATTTTAAGAGATCCCATGTTCTTTATTTTTGTGAAGTAAATACTTCTAATTGTTGCAGGTACACTTCGGCTACATATCATTGCAATCTCAAGTTTTGGGATATACCTTGTAGAGAGTACAAATTTGCAGTGTCACAACCTATTGGAAAATGGGACCTGCCTCAACAATAACCACATATCAAAGTTCTTCCTTTCAACACTTTTCTGAAACATAATGTTGCTTCAAAAAACCACTAGATGCCCAGGTTATTGTTCATAAATCTCTTCACCCTAAACAAGATATGTTTAGAGCTCACTAGTAATTGGAGAATAATTTTCAAAAGTGCTATCTAGAATATCATCTTTGGGAAATTTGCATTCTAAAATAGAAAATATCATTTTTCTACATAAATTAGAGTGTCTAGAGACTAGAATCAATCAAGCTTAGTATTTCAAATTGCATCGGTATTATTGTTCACTAATTCATGTAATAACTCAACAGTGCTCATGGCAATGGATTAATAACTTAATAGTCTAACAAGCAAGGAAGACCCCACAAATGACACAATAAGTGATATGAGATACCATTGAATTGGAATCAGATATTTCCAATACATTAGAGGGTAATGATGTCTTCAAAAATTCCTGAGCTGGAATACAGTACCTATATATTCCTCTTCAGAACCTACACAAAAGGTTTGTCATTTAAGACAGATCTAGCAACAGTTTTTGCTATCAGCATCCATAATAGCAAATGTTTAGCAGCTCCTGCTAGGCATGTTTAGGGTGAATTCTGAAATGCCATAAGCTTAGTTAAAGCAACAAGTATGGATATCTATTTCTAATTATGAAACCAACAACTTAGAACCATAACCTGAATCTCATTTTGGCCATATTTCTCTTTAACTCATGCACCACCAACATCAAGATAAATTTTCAACGCACCAATATTTTTTTGTCTGCTTATGTAGATCTTAGAAGAGGAGAAATTACAACAAATGTTGATGCTCCCATCAACCTCCACCTATGAATGCTGGTATCCATTAACTAATTGGAAGACTGACAGATTCAGGCTTTTAACTTAACTGTTTGCAATCTAGTGTCTTTCAGGCACACATTTCATGATTGTTAAATAAGAGCCATCAAAGAAAAACATAATGATCAGAAAAATTCATATAATAGTTCATCTTGTTCAAATACTCCCATCATGCCATATGTTTTCCCATCATGGCAGGGATAGTTGCATTGATAGTACAAACAGTAAGTGCTCGTTGCTCTAGAAATGTATTTAAACCAGAAAAAGTGGGTATGGAAATTAAAAAACTCTTATCTTATACATCTAATTGTGTATAATGATTTACAAACATTTGTCTTATTGAGCAGTGTATGATAATAGACATCATACCATTTCATCTTGAACAGAATCAATTGTGAGACCTTTGTGGAGTAGACTGAGTCGCAATGACAGCCAGATTCTTTTCTTCTTCTTTTCAGATGCACTCTCCTTTACATGTTCCGATTTGCAAACAACACAAGGAACAAGCTGTCCTACCGAAAAAAGATCTTCTAAAACCAATCTATCAAATCCCTGCAACTCAATAAGGACAAAAACATATCATCTAATAGAAAATACTTACTAGAATGAGAGCACAATGACCAAGCAAATGCAAAAATGATTACTAGGAATGAAGCAAGAGAAGGTAAAATTGATGTAACTACAGAAACACAGATTAGAAGCATAAAGTTGCATAAACTACAGAAAGACAGTAAATATCTCTTGCCTCTTCTGTCAGTAACTACAGAAACACAGATTAGAAGCATAAAATTGCATTAACATTGCAGAAAATAACTTAACAACAGCAGAGACATAACAGCCATAAGAGCTTACATTTTTGGATTCTTTCCCATGCAAAGCTTTCTTTCTTACAACATCTTGGTGGTTGTTTTCTGTGGTTCCCTGCGACTCAAATAAAAGGTCGGATGCTTCCTCTATTGTAACAAAGCCACGTAATCCACCAGGCAGGCTTACAATCAGGTCCTTAGCACAAACATCTGTGATGACTCCCCACAGCTTCATTCCAGTCGATAAATTCTGCAATTCCACAACAGTGAAGTAGAAAAAAGAAGAATAAATTTTGGAAAGAATTGTAACCAAACAATAAATGCAAATACTGCTACAAGGTTGACAACATAAAATTGACACAGACAAACAGAAATAAACATATTTCAGTTGAAAGTAAACACATATTTTATATTTTTAGGAAATGTATCAGAAATGGTTCTGTTAAGAACATCCAAGAATATTAAATGTTTCATAGAAGATTCTCTCTTTCCATTCAATGTTTGTGCTAAAGTTCTTCCTTGCTAGATTGTGATTAAGCACGTAAAAAATATACTACATGTCCATGTGTATAAAAAAAAGTCTAATCTTTTCCATTCAATCAAGAAAACAACTATAAACTCATCAGGTAGAGTTCATCCTGAAGTGTTCTTAAAACCCCCCATTAAAGGGGTGAAAGATAAACAGCTAGTGTTAAAAAATATGGCTTGGATTAACCCTTCAGATGGCTTCCTCAAACTTAACTCTGATGGAGCATCCCAGGTAACCCTGGCCCAGCGGGGGCTGAGGTGATGATTTGGAGCTCAAAAGGTGATTTTGTTGGTGGTCATTCTTTGTCCTTGGGCATCAGGTCTAACAATGAAGCAGAATGGGAAGCTGCTGTCTTGGGTATTGCTTTAGCCTCTTCCCTCGGTTGTAAGAAATTAGTGATGGAAGGGGACTCTATGAATGTGATCCTAGGTCTTCACAAGGGTTTCTGCCTGAACTGGAATAATTTCAATTTCTTGGATTAGGCATTGGTATTCTCACTATTATCAGGAATCCAGCTTGGTGGCAGACTTTCTTGCCAACACAGATGTAGATCAAGAACCTTTCTTGGCCCCTTTCAGTGAGCATGTTAATTCTAGGCAAGGACTTAACAAAGAGCTAGATTTTAAGCCCCCATAATCCAACTGAAGAGCACTTCGTTAAAATGCCACATATTAGCAGTACTTCTTTTTGTTGCATTTCCTGGACAGTATTTGGAATGATGATGATTTAATCCTGATTGTCTGATATCCTAGAGCTAATAGAAGACTAATCACATTTCCCAGGTTAATATTATGCACAGCCAGCTACTGATGATAGAAATTGTTCAATAAATTTCAAACCTCCAATTTGTTAACTTAATCAACCAGAACAAGAAACTCAATTAACAATCAGAGACAACTGAAACTATTTAATTGTTGTTAACTGAACATAACAGAATTACAATAGCATCATGTAATGTTTCCAACTCAAACGATGAGGATTATCAGCATATTGGCTGTCCTTTCCTTGGATTAGCCAAGAGGAAGAGGACTTAGAGCATCATTGGTTAAGTATTTGAGTCTTTGGCTTGTTCTCAATTCTATTCTTAAGTTGTGTGCACATCTTTTTATGCAACTTAAAGAACTTAAGTTATTTTAAATTGTGGGCACGTCTTTTTAGGCAACTTAAGTAGCTCCTAGCCAAAAGACTTGAGTTGTTCCCTTTTTATGTACTTTAAGTGATTTTAAAAAGCATGTGATAAAAAAGCAAAAGGGGCATGCGTTTTCAAGGAGCTTATTGGATACAATTTTTAGGGTTTTAATGTGGAGCTCTGGATTAAGAGGTGGTGATTCAAGGGCTAAGATTAATTCATCTCTTGGGAGTTATTATATAACTCTCTAGGGGTCTTTTAGAGCTTATTATGTTGGAGTTTTCTGTTTATTGCTGATGCAACTTGGCTTAAGGTCTGAAACCCTTCAATATCCCTGGTTTGGAGAGACATACGGGCTCCCCCTAGTCAGAAGGGTGTGTTTCGGTGGAAGAGCTTTGGTTTGTGAAACCCTAGCACATCATTTTTCAAAGCTGCAATTATTTATCAGGTTTGGAGGCCAATTTAGAGGTGGAATTCAGAGTTGAAGGTTCAGATTTGGTTAAACTATGACATGATATCTTCATATTTCTAAGCATTCTAAAGACAGCAACAGAACATCAGACCTAGCACTGATTTATTTTGGGAGTTAACGCCATATTTGAAGATGGCTAGGGTTTGATCAAGGTCGAGGTATTTTATGTTTACATCTGCATATTTATTTCAGTTTTATCTCAGAAAAATGGAAGAAAAATCATTGTAATGCAATTTTGAAATTTCTGGGCAAAAATAAAAGGATGTCCTATACTTTTCCTAAGTTCAATAATACTCAGAAATTTATTCCTTTTAACAAAAAAAAATGGATCATTAATCTGATTGTAAATCTGGGTTTATTGTAAAAATTCTTATATGCAAATTAAGTTTCAGATTTTTTGTGCCCTAGTTTTGGAAATATTGTTGTTTTTCTATTATCCCTATTTTGGGATATCACAGTGGTATCAGAGTTGCAAAACTTGGCAGCCTGTTTGGGTTGGTTGTATGCTTAGAAAAGGTGGCCATAACCTGGAAAAACAGAAAGAAATAATGGCAAGCAGCGATCAACAAGCATCATCAAGTGAAGAAGAGGTAAAACATATGTTTGCAAAAATGATAAGACAGTTACAAAACACCAATCTGTATTTAAGTCAGATGGCTCACAATACAGCAAATGGAAGAAACATGGTGGATGTGGAAAGAGAGGACAGTAGAAAAGCTGCAGAAAACAATAAACATTCTACCAGCAAACATTCAGGTTCAACACAATCTAGACCCTTCATGCATACACTTATACAAGAGGATGAGCTTATGCAAGAGGAACCTATGGAGAACAACGAGGATGCTGAAATTTTGGCTAAGTATCAAGCTTTGGGGGCAGATTTTAAATCAGCCATCTCATTTATAGATTACTTGGAGGTCACTAAACGCACCAAGCCAAAGCAAAAACAATGGAATCAAGGAAAGCAGAATTATGGGTTGCAGAAAAGGTTGGGAAGCCTATCCTTGCCGAGTTTTGATGGATCATCCAAGCATACAGCTAGGCCTTGGATTCAAAAATTGGATACTTGTCTTGCCCTAAATCAGATGAAGGAGATTTAGGCCATCAAATTTGCTACCCTTCACCTTGAAGAAGCTACACATGAGTGGTGGTATCATGGTTTAGTGATACAAGGTCTGAAGAGCACACAAAAAATACTGAGAGGGGGGGTGAATCAATATTCTAAAACTTTAAAACTTGAAACCATATGAATCAGAAATCAAAACAGCAAGAGCAAACATCAACAAGGAGAACACCAATTTTCAAGTGGAAAACCCTTTCGGGTAAAAAACTACGGCAGATCAATAGCTTTCATTAACCAAGAATGGGCACCAACCCAGATTACAAAAGTGAGCACCAACTCACTAAGAACACCAACTCCCCAGAAGCACCAACTTCGAACAGCTAAAGCACCCACTCCAACGTGAGCACCAACTCACAAAGAATCTTCTCAACACTGCAATTCTGATTTCAAAATCAATCTATCCAACACATGTCTCAATTCAAGAGTAGATATAACACTTCAAAAAATTCAACCTCATGTCCAAGAAACAAGAAGGAATAACTCAGCTAGAAAATTAACTTTTTCACAAACACCCTCAATTTTTTGAACATGGAACGATTGCGGGGCCTGCAATATCTTCCAAAATACTACGGCAACCTTACTGAATGCATTCGCTACCAATTGCAATACCCGTGAACGTCATGGAGAGACACATTCCCCATGCAATAGTCACCCAAGAGATAAATGCAGAACATTACAAAGAATCATACAACAAAGTATAATTTTTATTATAGACACCCTTCCCAAAAGCATGAATTGACTCATAAACGCCTTTTTTTATTATCCAATCCGTGCCACAAAGGTAGCGACAGCCTTTTGAATGAACATGTCTCTTCAAAAAGAAGCAACTAAGCATGAGTGCAAGGAAAAATAGCGATAGCATCCCGTCTCCCACACATAATACCGCCAAAAATAATAAATTTGAGCGTTATAGAATAAGAATGGCTCGCAACATTTTAAATGTCACACAGTCATACTTAACACACCTCACGCGACAAAACTGGCGATACAGAATTAAATACAACTCCATATCTAAATCAACCCATATGAATAAGTAATGCGTGGAGACATAAGAGATTCGATGAAGACATTTAGGAATCCGCAAATAATAGGATACACAATAGCATATTGTAGCATGCAAATAAACCGGCCAATAATGAAGACACATCAAAGATATTGTGATTTATTAAGCCGTCGCACAAAATATGCATCAAAAGCATTTTCAATGCAAACCTGAAGCTATCTAAAATAATTTGATCAAGGCGTTATAAAAGAAATGACTCGACCATTTGAAAATTCAAGGCTAACAAGGCATAACATGTTGGCAAAACTAACATTAAGAACAAATTTGCTAACTCAAAAATGCTGACACAAATACTTCAACTCCTTTGACATCAATGACAAACTATTTCAACAATCTCCCCCTTTGTCATTGATGGAAACACCTTTTGAAACCAAATTACTCTGAAACCAATGCTGAAACCTAACTGCTCCCCCTGACTCACTACTCCCTCTTTGACATCAATGACGAACAGAACAACTTGAATAACTGAAACAACCTGCAAAAATGAAACAGGGCCAATAAAATATGACAATGAAAGCTCCCCCTGAATCTAAACATCTTCTCAAGGATGAAATGAAATCACTCCCAACTTCTCTTTTTCTACCTCTTTCTTCTTCCTCCAAACATTTTTATCAACTTCTTTTTCAATCACCTATTGCTCTTTCTTTTTACTTTGCTAGAAAGATTCTACAAAATTGCTTCTACAAGTCTTTGCAGTATGACCAAAATTATTGCATTTGTAACATATAACATTCTAATTCATCAAAGGAGCAAAGGAGTTCCTATTCGTAAATCCCAAATCATTTCTTGCATAAACTCTACAGTTCGCTGCCTTGTGACTAAAATGGTTGCATAAAAAACAATACCCATAAAAGAAAGAATTGTTAAACCTAGTCATGTGAGCTTGCCTTGAAAAAGGAGGTCTTCTGAAAGTACTATTTCTGATTTTTGATTTCAAACCTTTTGTGCTATCAAAGTTGCTATTTTGCCTATCTTCTTTTGCGGGCTTAGAACTTTGACCACCTTCAAATCGAAATCCAACTCCACCATTATCAGCAGAAGATTTTTGTGCACTATCTTGTCCAATTTCTTATTTGTCTTCTCATGATTCAACTGCAACATTGATTTGTCTAATTTTCTAAGAGAAACTATTTCAGCTTCAAGTCTCTTTTCATTCTCTTCTTTAATCCTTATCCAATTTCTAATTTCTTCCTCAATCCTCTTTGCCTCTTCAATCTAAACCTTCAAGTCAATAATGAATTTTTCAGCTTCTTCAAGTGCTTGAGATACCTTGACCTTTGCTTCATTGTCCACTTGTAGCTGCAACTTCAAGTTCGGATTTTTCTTCCTAAGCCTTTTGATTTCACTTAGAGCACTTATAAGTTTTGTTTCAAGATCTACTTCTCCTTCTTCATCATATTGCTCATCTCATATATCTCCATCTTCAATCTCAGGCATATTTACCTCTTCAGCCATAAATAAGATTTCCTCTACTGAACACACTTCATCACTATCTTCTGTGGAGCTATTATGCTCATTTGAATAAAAACCTTTTACAGATTTCTTAAACTTCTTCTTCTTACCTTGATACCCCTTTTTGAGATGTTTTCATTTCTTTTCACTATCGTTGTCCTTATTCTTAACATAAGGGCATTTGGAAGCAAAGTGTCCTACCTTCCCATAGTTGAAGCATTCGAAAGGCAACTTGCCTTTGTATCTTCCTGAACCCTTCTTCAATTTCCTTATGAAGTGTGCCTCATCAGAATTTGAATCTTCATCTGAACTATCACTGGTTGCAACCTCCTTGTCTTTTCCCCTTCTTGAAACTTTAAAGGCTGCCTCCTTTTTGGATGAAGAATTAGGAATGGTCCTCATCTCATAGGCTATGAGAATGCCATGTAGCTCATCTACCGTCAACTTGTCAAGATCCTTCATCTCCTCAATAGCTGAAACCTTTGCATCAAAACGCAAAGGGAGAGACCTTAAGATTTTCTGAACAACAATGGTCTCCTCAATCTTCTCTCCTAGACCTTTGATTGTGTTGACAACTTCATCTAATCATAGAAAATAAGCAGCAACATTTTCTTCTTCCTACATCTTGAGACTCTCAAAATGTCTTCTATGTATCTGAAGCTTTGCCTTCTTGACTTTATCATCTCCATATATTTTTTGAAGTTTGTCCCAAATCTCATGAGCTGTATCACAATGCATAACCTTCACAAATTCAGTTTCTACCAAACCACATAAGATAGCATTCATAGTTTTTGCATTATTTTCAAAAGCTTTCTTTCCATTTCAATCTGATGGAAGAGTTGTTGGAATTGTATAACCAGTTACCACACTTCGCCAAACATCAAAACCAAGAGACATCAAATAAGTGCGCATTCAAATACTCCAAAAGGCATAGTTAGAACCATCGAATAAGGGAGCTTTGTTTGTAGCAAGACCTTCATGAGAACCCATGTGTGCAATCAAGATCTACCTCCAAGCAATTAAGCTTTCAATTCGAAGGAACCAAACTCTAATACCAATTGAAGAGCACACAAAAAATACTGAGAGGGGGGAGTGAATCAGTATTTTAAAACTTTAAAACTTGAAACCAAATGAATCAGAAATCAAAACAGCAAGAGCAAACATCAGCAAGGAAACACCAATTTTCATGTGGAAAACCCTTTCAAGTAAAAAAAAAAATGACAGATCAATAGCTTCCATTAACCACAAATGGGCACCAACCCAAATTACAAAAGTGAGCACCAATTCACTGAGAGCACCAACTTCAAACAGCTGAAGCACCCACTCTAGTGTGAGCACCAACTCACAGAGAATCTTCTCAACACTGCAATTCTGATTTCAAAATCGATCTGTCCAACACACATCTCAATTAAAGAGCAGATATAACACTTTGAAAACTTCAACCTCACATCCAAGAAACAGGAAGGAATAACTCAGCTAGAAAATTAACTTTTTCACAGACACCCCTAATTTTCTGAACATGGAATGATTGCAGGGTCTGCAATATCTTCCAGAATACTACGACAGCCTTACAGAATGCATTCACTACCAATTGCAATACCCATGAAAGTCTTAGAGAGACGTTCCCCATGCAATAGTCAACCAAGAGATAAATGCACAGTGTTACAAAGAACGATATGATGAGTATATTTTGATTATAGACACCATTCCCAAAAGCACGAATTGACTCATAAATGCCTTTTTCTATTATCCAGTTCATGCCACAAAGGTAGCGACAGACTTTTGAATAAACATGTCTCTTCAAAAAGAAACAACTAAGCATGAGTGCAAGGAAAAATATCAATAGCATCCCGTCTCCCACACATAATACCACCAGAAATAATAAATTCAAACATTATAGAATAAGAATATTGGGGAAATAGTGTTACATCCCTTTTGTCTTGAATAAGATTATGGCAATAATAATATGGTCGTTATGTTAGTTGTAATCAACTACCTTTCATGAGAATGTGAAAATTGGGAAAAGAATTTTTAATTTATTTGATATAACTGCAATTATGAATAATTTCTTTATATATGTATGTGAATGTGTTGATGTGTTTTTATTTTAAAAAGGGAAACAGAGAACGGTCTAACCCTATTTCTTTACCAAGTGGATGCAGGATTGTCAACAGCTCGAGGGAAAGGGAAATATCATCAAGGAGAGGCCGCAGTCTATAAAAGAACCAATTACCATCAAGTCACAAGTTTGGTGTAAAGTTGCTAACGTGGTAGTCGTAACCTTGTGATATTATTGCACTTAATTAAATAATTTTAAAAGCGAGTAATTGACTTCAACTTTGGTGTAAGGGCGAAACAAATCAACTTAAAGAGTATCATCGTTATCCTTTTGTTGGTCACGTATTTAGCTCTTAAGCGCACCTTGGAGTAAGAATTGAATTAAATATTATTGCCCATATTAAAATAAACCTTTAGCCGCGATTATGGGATGAAAATGTCGAGGGTAGCTCTTGTCCGTTGGAGTTGATGGATGGTGGTACCGCCCCGCCACCCTTGCCAACGTGTCTTGGAGAAACGTCCAAGAAGGAAGCATGCAAGCGTTGTCTTTTGGTTTGGGCTCACCTAGAGTTATAGGAGGGCATTCGTCTTACCTCTCTCTCTCTCATTCCAGTCGGCATTTCTTTGATTTGCATTTTCAATCAAGTGTTACCATGGCCAAGCGCCATGCTCATTTATTCGTCACTTAATTCTCAGGGCGGGAAAAACAATTGGCATTCTGGAGTAAGTCTGCCACAGTATCACTCTTCTGGTCTGTGAAGAATCATCGACACACCTGTAGTCACCATCTAGATCGCTTGGAGAAAACGCCAAGAGAACTATCAAATTTCAGTTTTGCATATCCAGGCACATATATTGGGTCTTTAAACCTGCTTAAACATAAATATTGAGAAGTCCATTACTTCATTTGAGGAATCGATGTGTAATGTTAGTGCATTCTTTTGGTTCACGTCCAATCTAATGTTTAATGTTATCGAATCTTACAAAAAACTCAGTGCCTTGTCTAGTCGAAATATTTCTTCCTTATCTTATTGAACCAGACATGATCACTCGATCTTGCAATCGAAATGTTCAGAGTTTTCTTCCATTTAACTTGAAGTCAAGACCTTACTCTGTTCTTTAGCCTCGAATCTGGATAGTTCATTAATCTCTTTTTCCGTTATAATTCGTTGGGATTTATTAGAACTAAAGAGTTCTTTTCATTACCGACAAAAGACTATCTTTCCCTTCTCTAGTGAGAAGAAATGAACAAGTTATCCATGATTGTAGAACGTATTATGAGCCGAGTCAATGATAAAATAAACTCAAGAGTCATATTTTAATGCCGAGTAAGGGTGAGAGAACTGACGGCACGTGAAACGTGCTCATAATCATTAAATCCTTGGCCAAGGTTATGATGCTTAGAATAAGCAACAGTCAACCATCAAGAATCAAATATACCCCTGGTCAGGATGGTCATTCTAGTTAGGAGAACCTATAGAGAAAGATCGACCAGGGTAGTATAGATTCTTGACACCAGACTCAGATGGCAAGATGGTAATTGGGAAATTCTATATAGACTGCACCTCGTGAAGGGTCGAGTTTCTTCAGTTGAAGAAACACGGAAAACCAGTAGATCTTTGGTTGGGCGGAAAAGCCCTTGATGATGTTTCTCATTCCCTCAAAGACTGAGACTTGTTTCAAGCATTCCAACGGGAAGCCTTCAGACTATACTCTCTCTCTCTCTCTCTCTCTCTCTCTCTCTCTCTCTCTCTCTCAAATTATAATTATCCTATATTGTTTATTCCACTGTTGTCAATATATGTTCTTTTCATTTCTTAATTAATGGATTAGAAGTTCATAACCAACTGTAGCTTTCAGTTATATAAACCGTTAATTGTTTCGTTTCAACTACATTTGAAAACTAGAAGTTAGTTATTGGATGTTAAAGTAGTTGGTGCTCAGATTATTTATCTTACCTGTTTGTTTTATGTGATGAAACTCTCGTCAGGAAAAATTAGTTAGTTAATCTTCAACTGAATATGGGAGTTAGTTACCATTCTTAAACTGTAGATAGCTAGTATGTTACAAATAGACACAGATGACCACCAGGATGATTTGGCCCAAATGGATGGTGCGATTGCAACCCTCACTACCACTCATTTTAACACCTTCAGAGTAAAGGGCATCATGCAAGTGAAGAGCACACAAGAAATATTGAGAGGGAGGGGTTGGGTGAATCAGTATTTCAAATTTTAAAACTCAAAACCATGTAAATCAGAAATCATAACAATGAGAGCAAACATTGAACAAGATGAACACCGTTTTTCATGTGGAAAAACCTTTCAAGTAAAAAACCACGACATAACTATGCTTTCATTAATCACAAATGGGCACCAACCCAGATTACATAAGTGGGCACCAACTCTCCGAAGCACAACTTCTTATGGCTAGAGCACCAACTCCAGTGTGAGTACCAACTTACAGGAAAGCTCCACAATTCAAAAACTCTAAAACTTGACATTCAAAACTGTCCTTCATATTAACTGATACTGTCATGCTCGCAAAACCACTGTTCAAACTCAAAAAACTTTTATTTAAAAACACTTCATATTTGATGTTGATCTATAATGCACCCATGAACTGAAACGTGCCCCTATTCACTCATATGCCATGTAAGAACAACGATATCTAGATTCTTCAGCAAATATGTGCAAAGGTTATTTCACCCAAACATTAAACAAATGTAGATGATACTGAAGAATTAGAACAGTTCAATTTCAATCTACTGCTCCAAAATAGTTCAAGCCCAAAATTTGTGACAGCAAAGGTATTCAAAAATATTCGTAACTTCCACAAGAAGACCACACAACTGATATCATTTACCCAAACACAGAAGCCTGTGCCTTAAACAAAATAGAAAGGAGATTTTGAAAGACATGACTTCACACTAGAAATGATTTTTCAGACAATCAAAAAAATGCAAAATATTTCATCCTAAGTGTTATCTCCTCTATACTCGCACAAAGAAAATCCAACTCCGAACACTAAAAAGATATCTTTGAAATTTAATAACAACATCCAATCTTCATAATGCACAGCCAGCTTCTTCTATGAAAATGACATTAAATTGGATAAAAATACTCTAACCAAGAGGTCGACACCCTTTTGAATCTGCTAACAACCAAAACATTCGAGTATATCAAAGCATGAACAAAGTATATCAGTTGGCTTCACCTCATATGTCGTGTCTCAACAACATACGACTTCAGGAAAAAAGAAAATATTATAAGATTCAACAAAATACAATTCTCAAAAACTTTCGTTGCCCCAAAATTAATGTTGGCGTTTTCGTGACCAAGACGACTTAGAAACACCACGCACACCAAGCACTGAATGATAAGGATAAGTCTTTAACAATATGCGAATAATGCACCACGCTTACAAGCCACCCTTTTTCTGAGCTGATGGATATTTTTAAAAATCACATCCCATGATTACACCACAAGTATGCCTTCTGCTCAAAAAAGAATAAAATTCGTCCCACTTTAAAATTCACGAGTGATCACACTCTATGCTTCAATGAGTGCGACGCCAAATATAACTTCATATCATCCATTTTTAATAATGAAGCCGCCTGCAATTTGAGCCGCCCAGAAAAGATAGAAATATCATTAAAAGCCACGACAATTGATCTTTAGCCACCCCATTCACCAAAACATTTACAACGATGCCAAACAAAGGTCAAGTAGAAATACACGACTTCAACACACAATACATTTGCCATAAAATATATAATTATATATATATATATATAGCCGCCTCACTTCATAAAAATTGTTGCCATAGAAGGAATGAAGTCGAGTATATTCAAAGCAAGGCGTTACACAGATATTTCAAATAATCAACCCTTTGAAAATTCCAAACTGAAGACATGGCAACCTAAAATCACATTTGCTGACTTAGCATATGACATGGCATAAAGTAAGATTTGTCATTTTAAACAAGCAAGCAAGCAGATAGCTGAAGCGGGCAAGTAGATAGGGGAAGTAGACAAGCAACCAGCTCAAGCAGACAACCAAGTAGCTCAACCAAGCAGGCAAGTAGCTCAACCAAGTAGGCAACCAGCTCAAGCAAGCAAGCAACCAGCTCAAGAAAGTAGGCAAGCACCTCAAATAAACATCATTTTAATGAAGATTTGATGAATAATCAGCAGCTTGATATTTCATTCCAATTCTCTTTTCCAAAAAACAATGTTCCTGTGACATCAATGACAAAATATTCAACAGCAAGAACAACGAGTTGTTGTGTTGATTAATAGTGGGGCTACCCACAACTTCATTGATTCGTCCTATGTGAAGAAGTGGGGCTTGCAAGTTGAGGAGCATGATGGTTTTCGAGCGTGGACAGCGAGTGACACGATGTTGCGTTGTGTTTATCATGTCCCACTGTTGAGTATGACCTTGGGCAATTACACCCTACCTGATGACTTTTATGTGGTTGACATTGAGGATACCAATGTTGTGTTGGGCATTCACTAGTTGCATTCTATAAGTCCTTATGTCACGGACTTTAAAACTATGCAATTGAGTTTCACAGCAGGTGGTCAGAAGGTCATATTACGAGGCTTATCTTCAGATGCTCCTAGAGTTATTTCAGCTAGGAGGATGGAGAGAGTTTTTTGGCATTCAAAGGCTGAGTGGGTAGTACAGTGTTTCATTTCAAATAAGTCTACTGATGCAGGGTAGGGTGGATATCATGTTGACATACAGGGCTTATTGGACAAGCATAGTATATCTACCACATGGACTACCTCTAGATTGTGGATTTGAGAATGTTATTGAGCTGGTGGATAGCAAGCCAATTGTACCGATCCTACCCTCATCCTAAACGATTCAAGGATGGGATTGAAAAGACTATTTGGCAGTTACTAGATGCAGGACATATACGGCATAGTTCTAGTCCCTTCGCTTCTTTTGTTGTCTTGGTGAAGGATGGTACTATGAGGATGTGCATTGATTATCGTGCACTAAATAAGAAGACCAAAAACAAGTATCCTATTTTGCGTATTGATGATTTGACGGATGAGCTACATAGAGCAAACTATTTCTCCAAAATAGATCTCCGTTCAAGATACCATTAGATTCAGATCCGAGAGCAAGATGTGCACAAAATAGCTTTCAAGTGCCACTATTGACACTTTGATTATTTGGTGATGCCCTTTGGGTTATCGAATGCTCCAACTACTTTTCAATCTTGCATGAACCATGTATTCAACAAGTAGTTGCGGAAATTTGTGTTGGTTTTCTTTGATGACACCTTAGTGTACAACAGGACATGGGAGGAGCATATTCGGCATCTTGATGAGGTGTTAAGTATCTTAACAGCTAACTCCCTTTTTGCGAAAGCCTCTAAGTGTGAGTTCGATATGACTGAGCTATTATATTTGGGATGTCATTGGGGAAGGTAGAGTGAAAGCACATAGAGAGAAGATTCAAGCTATACTTGATTGGCCACCACCAAAGAACGTGTCCCAATTGAGGGCCTTCATTGGTCTATGCACATACTATAGACAATTTGTGAAGGGGTTTTCTTCATTAACCGCTGCTTTGACAGGTTTGACCAAGAAGGATGCCTTTGTTTGGGCAGTTACAACTCAAAGAATCATGGATCATCTTAAAAAGGTAATGAGTACTTTGAAGAGCACATAAGAAATACTGAGAGCGGGGGTGAATCAGTATCTTAGAACTTTTAAAACTTTAAACCAGATAAATCATATAAATTAGAAATCAGAATCAACACATTTAAAGCAACATAAACACCATGAAAAAGCTGAACACCAAGATTACGTGGAAAACCCTTTCGAGTAAAAAACCACGGCAAAATATTGGTTTTATTACTCCAAAGGGCACCAACCCTGTTTACATAAGTGAGCACCAACTCACTGAGAGCACCAACTCACTGAGAGCACCAACTTCAGACTTCACAAAAAACAAACCTCAGTAACAAACAATTCTGATTTTAATCTCAATTTGCACATCAACTCAAAGATTTTTGGTTTGCATGTATAAGTTGTTCAAACTCAAAAAAAATTGCTCAACTTCATCTAGGTCATTCAAAAAGAACACTTCACATTTCATGATACCAAGTGCTTACACCCAATGTAGAACCCTTCAGACTGAGCACAAATTCAAACATACACAAATAGCACTTCACCAAATCAAAAGGCACATATGCTGCCAAAAAATTATCTAGGATCCTTAACTCTTTTCACCCAATATGCAAACTCAGAACTTACAACCTCTAAGATAAATGATGGCAGGCATCGAACAGCAACACAGCAATATATTTTCAAAAGAATCGCTTCATAGATTGGCTTTCACAACTGAAAACTCATGACTCAAACATTTAGAACAATACGTCTCCATGCCTGAAAACAGCTGCTTAAGCAAGGTCACCATAAACTACAGAGAAATGAAAAACTTCAAATGTAATGACCCACAAACAGAAGAATTAAGGCACAAAATCTCCTCAATACTCGTTGCTTAAGCTTCCTTCATTTCTCTTGTCGAGCATCTGTTAACATGCTGGCACCATACTGTATTCTCCAAAAAAGAAAACAGTCCCATGCAAAAATACATCAAGCACACCTCAAACCTAATAAAAATTACCAATATAACCTGTCTCATCATAAAAGGCTTGACTCACATGAAGACTATGTTAATTCTGAAAACCATGCGATTTTTAGAGCGGTCACACTAAATAAGTCACCTCCAATTCATTAAGACAACATAGGGAAATAAAAGACGTCATAAAGGGACAAAGCCGTTGCAGAAGAAGGAGCTGAAACTATTAAAATGAATCGCTAGAAATGGATGAACCAATGCATGAATAAAACAACCTGATACCTCAATACACTCGACCATTCAAAAACGTTGCTGACCACAGCTCCAAAATTTTAAATGTCGTCCACGTATCAAAAGAGATACATTATAAATGATATTCTTTGGTCTGAATATGAATATATTTAAAAGCCACCAACGCTGATATATTTGTCATCTTGCATTTCCTGAAGGAGAACGATAGGCCAATAAAACCACTAACCTCCTCACTCTCAATGAAAATTTGAAACCATCCAAAATAAGAGCCGCCAGGAAAATAGCACGATATAGACTTAAATAAATTCTCCTTAAATGCCACTCAGCATCATCTGTCAGGCATTAAACACAGCATAAGGAGAGGTATAAACTTTATGAAGGCGTTTTTAAATTGCTTCCTTGAGACTCTAAATTAGCGTATTCATAAGCTACTTCCAAAACTATCCTGACACCATTGTGCACAATCTCTAAAAAAGCCAAAACACTAAAGGAAGGCGTTACATAATAAAACTCCAAGTATTAAAATAATATTTAATTAGTTATTAATGCTCAATTATGTAATATATTATTTCAGATTTATTTCTTCGTTCTTCTTCAGTGAAGATTTAGAAACATTAAATTTTCTTTCTAAATCTCGCTCTTGTAAATTCTATAAAGAGTCGAAATACATCGAATATTTTTTTACCATATTCTCTGTTATATGGTATCAGATCAAGAATTTCTTTTGTTGCTCTTCGTGATTTTTTCTAGCTGAAATAAGCAGGTTCATTAGAATCTGAAAATCACATGATTGCTTCTCTGGTTTTGGCGGCTTAGTTCCTGAAGTTTTTGACGCAGTTTTTTGGTGAAGCTTTTGCGCACGACCTGGTCTTTTTATCTGCTCGTGTTTTGTGTTGTCTTCGACTTTTGAAGGTCGCATTTTTAAATCGCGACGCGATTTTATTTTCCGTCATATTTCGGAAGAGTTTTTTTTGCTAGCAATTTGGGTATTTTCCTGAGCTTATGTTCTGTGCCACCTTTCCCTGGCCCGCACGATAGTTTTCTGGGCATTGTTTGCTCATCCACGTCGGATTTTTTGGTGGCTCTTTTCTAAAAAAAAAATTTCAAATCGCGTTTTATACCTGCATTCTGTTTTGGCGCGACCTCTCTGTGAAATCGTGACTGGCTATATACTGCGCGCACATCACGTCTTCTCCTGCTCTCTGCATCTTTCCTTCATGTGTTAGGCATTTGGAATTTTGGGCCTTTTTTTTTTTAACTTGTTTTCTATTGGCACTTTAAGATTTGAGCTAGGGTTTCAAATAAACTCTATGTTTTCAAGCCGAAATTTTTTTTGATAACAAAGTCTTTCTAGGTTGTCATCAAAAATTTTTGGGTGCCTTACAATCCATGCATTGGGATTTGTGTAAGCGGGTTTGCCTCAAATTTTGTGCCTAAAATTGCCTCAATTTTTTGGCATCAATGCAATCAATTTTATCGCCTCTTTTGTTTGTCTTGTTTTTCGTGCCTCAAAAAAGCGTTCAAGATGGCAAGTTTGACCAACATAATGTTGGAAGGCAGTCAGCGATTCAATGGTAGAAACTATAATACCTGGAAGCAACAAATGATGACTATCTTCGAATATCGCTGCCTTGATCATGTAATGTCCCCAATTTAATTCTACGCTCTTCAGTTGGTTTTAGCCTATTTCCGGAAACTCGTAGGCTAAGCAGAAATGGAAATTAGGGTTTCTACTTTAATAGGAGGTTTTGAAGGTTTGCATGTGACAGTTTTTGATGCATGTTTGGTGGAGCTTTCTGGGTTTTTGGAGAGCTTCAGGATGAGCTAACATGCACGTTGATAAAATGACATGCATTTCTCTCTGGTTCCTTGCATGCAGGAAAGGTTTCTGGGTTTTTCTGGGTTTTCAAAAATCTCCAGGGTGGTGTGACATGCATCTGAATCTGTCAACCTTTCCAGGCACTTACTATTTATAGTAAGTCATGTGTTCTACTCAGTTTAGCATTCTATCGAGTTTGAAGTGAACTTATTATTTTTGGCACTTGCTATTTTTAGTAAGTCTATTTTTGGTAGTGCATTATCAGCAGCTCAGCTCAGATCATCATGCTATTTCTAGCAGTCTAGCAGAATTAGTTTTGGGTGTTGGTTTTAGTTGCTTCATTGGACTAAGTTTCAACACTTAGTCAATTTTATGTTTTGAGTTTGTACCTCATGCCTAGGCAATGACTTCAAAGTTGTTTTAAAGTTGGGGCCATAGAGTGGATGCCTCATTAATGCATTTAAATGTTTTATTAAAGTTTTAATATTTCCTCAAAGTGGGACGACTTGGGAGTATTAAAATAATATTTATTATTTATTTATTAATGCTCAATATTGTAATTTATTGTAATTTAGTGATAAGATCGTCTCCGATCTTATCTGGAGTTTCTTTTTAGAAACTTTCCGTTTTTTGTAAATCTTGTAAACTATTTATTGAGCGTCTTGCTCATTGTTTAATACATCGATTTATTTACCAATTACCTGTGTAATATGGTATCAGAGCAGTAAAAAAAAATTTCGAAAAATTTAATAATTTCGTTTTTGAAATTATTCCAGTTTTTTGAAATTTTTTCGAAATTATTTTGGGACTGTTCTCCTGTTTTTTTTAGGGTGGCTTGTTTGAGAAGAAAATCGAGGGCATGTTGAAAACGTGTTTTGCTTTCATTCCTGGCGTAATTTGCAAGCCTGGTTTTGAAAACTCCTAGTCGCGTTTTTGTGTTGCGCGACCTCTGAACGAGAGTTTTTCTTTGCAGATTTGGTCACGTTTTCTTTTTGAAGCTCTCCTGGGCGTGGATGTAACACGTCCTTCGAAATACTGGGCGCGCGATTTCGCGTTTTCCTGAGAATCGTGTTTTTCTGTGACGGATTTGAAGCTGTGATTTTTGGCGGCTGCATTTGACGGGTTTTTTCGTTGCCCTAAACGCGTTTTTCTTTTCGCGTTTTCTAGTTTCGTGGGCGCTTCTGTTTGTGACCCATTTTGTGTTTTGAAAACGTTTTTTCTCAAGCTCTTTCAGCCGCGTGTTGATCACCTTCCAGTCACGGATCTCCTCTCTGTTTTGCCTTGTTTCCAGAAGAATTTCTCAATTTTTCTGCAAGTTTCTGGTTCTTTAATGGTGATCTAGGGTTTCAGATTCTTCAACTAGGGTTTTTACCCATTTTTTGAAGTCAGAAAATTTTTTCGATTACAGATTCCTAGTGGGTTTTTCGAGAGCTCAACTGGGTTGGTCTCCGAATTTTCTAGGTGCATCGTTTTTTGTGCCTCGAATTTTGTGTCATTTGTACACTGTACTTTCTGCAATCTATACCTGAATCTATCTCTATTTTTTGCATTGGAATTCATGCCTCGAGTTTCGTGCATCAGCCTCTTCTCAGTACCTCATTTTTTGTGCCTCGAAAAGCGTGAAGATGGCCAGTTTAAGTAATTTAATGCTGAGGGCAGTCAGATTTAATGGCAAAAATTACAACACCTGGAAGCAGCGGACGCTGACAATTTTTGAATACCGCTGCCTTGATCAAATGATCCTCGGCAAAGCTACTCGTCCCGAAACGGCGGGTAAGGATCAGGATAAGTTTGATGAGCAGAATCGTGAAGCCGTCATGCTTATTAAGCTTTCGGTTACTGATGATCAGCTCCCTCAGATTCCACTTGGAAAATCAGCTAAGGAGATCTGGGATCACTTGAAGGGTTTGCATGAAACTTCCGACAAAAGCCGTGCGTTTTTCTTGAAGAATATGCTTGTTTTCTATCATGATGGATGAGAAGACAACTCTGCAAGCGCACCTGAATAAAATCCAGGAGATCAGAGATAGTTAGAGGCGATTGGTCGGAAAATGGAGGAGGAAGACATGGTCGTGATCACCCTGAAGAGTCTACCGAAGTCCTATGAACACTTCATAGAGACTCTCAACATTACGTCTGCCAATGTTGATCTCAAGTTCCCAAATTTGTGCACTATCCTGTTGCAGCAGGATTGCTAGAGACAACAATTCGGTAGCAGTGAATCATCATCCTCCACGGAGCAGGCTTTTGCAGCTAAAACCCATCTGAAGCATCAAGGAAAAGGTCAGCCTTCACAGCAAAAGGCTCCAGTCAGACCAGTCCAAAGAAGAAAAATGTTCAGTGTAACTACTGTCATAAATTTGGCCACATCAAGAAAGATTGTCGTGCTCGTTTGGCTTCTGAGCAAAAGAAGCAGGGAGGGTTTCAGCAAAAAGTGAATGTCGCCGAGCACTCTGAGCAGAAGGAATCTACCTTTTATGCACTCATGGTAAAAAGGCCCGCAGACCATGTCAAATCCTCTGCTTGGTACATAGATTTTGGTGCCTCGCGTCATTTCTCACATAGGCGTGACTGGTTCACAGACTTTTCCCCTTGCACTGACTCAGTGATTTTTCGAGGAGGTGAGGAATACACAGTTGTCGGCACGGGCACTGTTCAGGTTCAGTCTGGCAGGAGGGATCTCATATTCCCTCAACGTATTATAAAATTGGAGACCGAGCTCAATCTTCTCTCTCGCTAGTCGATAATGCATTTCCCCGATGGATGTGGTGTTCACTGCGACGATGTTCATTAATTGTAGATCGCAAGACCGCACAACTGGTCGTTGATAGAGGATCATGGCCTCTTACAGTTTGTGGACACCGGTGATTCTCCGGAAGTTAGCCTTGGCAGCCAGAAATTCAGCCGCCACCGCCTTGGTACCAAAGAAGACGGCACTATCTCTCTCGCGCCTGTTCGAGGGACTTGTAGATGGCTTACCCCGACATCTCGACCAAAGATCGTACGCTTGTGGTGCTTGTCAGGCTGGGAAGCAGCATCGCACACCATTCAAGGATGGCGACTCTTGGCGGGCTTCTAAGGTACTTCAATTAGTTCATGCTGATATTTGTGGCCCTATGTCTGTTTCTTCTGTAACTGGTTGCAAGTACTTTCTACTTTTTGTTGATGACTACAGTAGGAAAATGTGGGTGTACTTTCTTAAACAGAAATCAGAGGTTTTTAATGTATTTCAGAAGTTTAAGGCCTTGGTTGAAAAAGAGTCCAGTTCTTGTATTATAACTCTTAGGTCAGATAATGGGGGGGAATTCTGTTCTAGTGCATTCTCCAACTTCTGTGATACTCATGGGATAAAATGTCAGTTGACCACACCCTACACTCCTCAGCAAAACGGTGTTGTAGAGTGACGCAATCGTACGATTGTTGAGATGGCTCGCTCTATGTTGCAACACAGGAGTGTTCCTACCAAGTTTTGGGCAGAAGCAGTCAATACTTCAGTCTATCTCCTTAATAGGTCACCCACTCATGCTATTAAAGGGAAGACTCTTGAGGAAGTTTGGTTTGGTCGTAAACCTAGGATCGGGCCATTTGAAGGTTTTCTAGCCTTTGTGTATGTTTGATTCCGTGAGGCTGTTACATCTAAGCCGACTCCAAGAGCCGTAAACTATGTTCACTGTGGTACGTTGACAACCACAAGACATATAGGCTGATTGATATAGACACTGATCGTCTTATCTTCAGTCAAGATGTTGTCTTTGATGAGGAACGAGGTCCATTTCACTCTTCTTCACCTGTTCAGCATTCAGAGGATCAGCCTCTACAGGCTCCTGATGTGGGTGTCCGACTTCCGTTAGGTTCACTTGATGGGAGGGATGACGAAGACCTCGTCTTTGATGATGCTCAACCTGAGTTTCCTCCAGATGGTAATGAACATCTCCCTACTGACCCTGTTCCAGATCCACAGCCAGATCCAGCTCCTCCTGTTGCATCTGATGTTGGCACATCTACTCTCCGACCGAAATGGTGGGCTAAGACTATCAGTGATCTTCGTGCTGATGAGCTCATTGAGGGTAGATCATCCAGAAACAAGAGCAAACAGCAGTCTACAGTGAATTTTGCTCTCATGGCCAACATCCACAGTGTTTATGAGCCTCAGACATATTCAGAGGCAAAAGGGATACCTGAGTGGGAAAAGGCGATGGAATCAGAATACCAGAGTCTTCAGAAGAATCACACTTGGGCCCTTTCTGATCTTCCTCGAGGGAAGAAGCCCATTAGCTGCAAATGGGTGTACAAGGTGAAGTACAAAGCTGACGGAACCCTTGACAAGTACAAAGCTCGTCTAGTTGCACGAGGGTTCTCACAAAAAGAAGGCATTGACTATGAGGAGACCTTTGCTCCTACAGCCAAAATGAGTACCATACGGCTCGTTGTTGCCTTAGTAGCCCAGTTTGGTTGGAAGGTCCATCAGATGGATGTGAAGAGTGCTTTCCTCAACGGTGAGTTGAAAGAGGAAGTATACATGACGCAGCCTCCAGGTTTCAAAGTTGCTGGTCAAGAACAAAAGGTGTGCAGATTGGTCAAAGCACTCTATGGCCTGAAACAGGCTCCTCAGGCTTGGTACATTAAGATTGACACGTACCTCACAGATCACGGCTTTCAAAGGAGTCCATCTGACTCGAACCTGTATGTCAAGAATACTGGTAATGAGATTCTGCTTGTTGTTGTCTACGTGGATGACTTGATCATTACTGGTAGTTCGGCACATTTGATCACTGCGATCAAACAGGACTTGTGCAAAACTTTTGACATGACAGACTTGGGCCTCCTGCATTATTGTTTAGGTGTTGAGGTTTGGCAAACAGAGAGCAGCATTTTCATCTCCCAGTCCAAGTATGCTCAAAGTCTTCTAGATAAGTTCCGAATGCAGGATTGCAAACTTGCCTCCACACCCATGGAAAAAGGGCTTAAATTGTCAGCTAAGTCCGATTCACCTGTGGTAGATGAAACATTGTTCAGGCAACTAGTGGGCAGCCTCATCTATCTTGCTGCTACTAGACCTGACTTGAGTTTTGCAGTGAGCTACATATCACGCTTCATGACAGCCCCCAAGGCTGATCATTGGGTAGCAGCGAAGCGTGTGCTGCGTTATGTGAAGGGCACTCCTAATTTTGGACTCTTGTACACTCGGAGTCACGATCCTAAACTCAGTGGGTTCACAGATTCAGATTGGGCAGGTTCAGTTGATGACAGGAAATCAACATCTGGGTATGTGTTCAGTTTGGGATCCGGTGCAGTCACATGGACTAGTAAGAAGCAATAGGTAGTGGCTCTCTCCTCGACAGAAGCAGAGTATCGAGGAGCAGTAAAAGCAGCATGTGAGGCAGTTTGGCTTCACCGGATGCTTGCAGATATGCAAATATCTCAAGTAGGTCCGACTCCCTTGTTCTGTGATAATCAGGGAGTTCTCAAACTTGCCAAGAATCCGGTCTTCCATGAGCGAACCAAGCATGTGGAAACTCACTGTCATTTCATTCGGAAGCTGGTTGAAGACGGATCAGTTCAGTTGCTGTATGTTCCGACAGAGGATCAGACAGCAGACATTCTCACCAAGTCGCTCAGTACAGATAAGTTTGTAAAATTCAGGGGGCATCTTGGTGTAGTAGATAGATTGAGCATTAAGGGAGGGTATTAAAATAATGTTTATTATTTATTTATTAATGCTCAATATTGTAATTTAGTGATAAGATCATCTCCGATCTTATTTGGAGTTTCTTTTTAGAAACTTTCCGTTTTTTGTAAATCTTGTAAACTATTTATTGAGCGTCTTGCTCATTGTTTAATACATCGATTTATTTACCAATTACCTGTGTAATAGGGAGAAAACATAAAGTATTTTAAATATTTTTAAAAGGCATTTGAGGTGGACATCCCTTGGAAAAGTTGAAGAGTTTCTTGGTTGCAGTTATAGGTTGCTTCAATCGCCCATTTGTGCTTATATATCGATGCTTTACTAAGAGTTGAGGATCTTTTGGACAATTCATAATGTTATGTTGTTGAACTGAGTTCAGACTTTGCTACAAGGATTGTGTATTTTCTAGCTTTCTATACCATTCTTTGGGCCTAAAACTATGGCTTCCTAGATGGCGACTGAAGACTGTACTTCACACAGAGGTGCAAATAGAGCTTAATTTTGTTTGTGATAGCAGATTGTTGTTGTATAATTTGTTATTGTTCTTCATTATAGGCAAATTGTTGGTTTATAATCTGTTTATATTATTGCTGGAAATGCTAGCTGAAGCACATTTTTGTTCGCGGCTTCATCAGCATCATTCATTTGGTTCTAGGTATTGGTGCCAGCTATGCAACTGTGGAAAGCACCTCATCTCACCAATTTGCAGATTTTATCTCTGAGAATCTGATTTTTAAGAGAAGGTCGACCCTTCTTGGAGGTTGTACCATCTTTTGATGTGCATTGGGATTTGTGCCACTGTTTGGTGCAAAATTTGAAGGTTTCTAGCTGTTGTAATTTGGACGCCTAGCTTCAAGGATTCATCTGTTTTCAGTTTCACGTCAATCGGGCTCCGTTTGGCAAAGATATGAGCATTTCGATGAATCTCTTCATTGCTGGTCTGATTTTCTGTACATGTTTCTGATCAAACTTGTTAATTTTTGATATACTACTGTTTAGAGCTCCATTTCTATATCATTTTCATATTGTATCAATTAGAGGTTTTTACTCTAACTCTTGGTGGCTTTGGATGATTATCTTTGTGTTTGGTGCAGTTGAAACTCTATCATTGCAAAGATGGTTTAGTAGTACTAACAACTGATATCATTATTGCTGCATTTTAAGTTTGTATTTAGCTCCCACTGGATAAGTGGTTGAAGCATTTTACTTTCAGCACATTGTGTTTAATAAAATTCCCCCCACTGAACAAGTGATAGTGAGGATTAAATGGTCAGCTTGCTGCCTCATAATTGTAATTATCTTCGATCCCGCTGAATAAGTGGTTGAGCTCATGGTCGGTTATCCGCCTACTTTGTATTTTCAGCATTTACTTTCATTTCATGGTCAGCTAGCCGCCTAGCAAGCATTGTAATTTCATTTTCCAGTTGCTAACAATCCCCGACACCGTATGCTCTCACCTCGCCCACATTGGGATCTTGGTGATCAAAAGGTGAAGGGTTACTTTCCAAGCTGGTTTATATTTGGAGCTAACGCTAACAATGGTGTTTGTGCTGATCAAAAATCGAAAAAAAAGTTGAGGAATACTACAGATCAGATCATTCTGGGTAAAAAGACAAGACCAGCATCAAGTGATAAAGACCAAGAAAAGTTTGATGAGCAAAATCGTGAAGCGGTGATGCTCATTAAGTTGTCTGTCACCGATAATCAGCTTCCACAGGTTTCATCCGGCAAATCAGCTGTTGAGATTTGGGAACATTTCAAGACCTTGCATGAGACCTCCGACAAGAGCCATGCGTTCTTTCTAAAGAACCAGTTGTTCTCCATCCTTACAGGAGCATCTGAAAAAGATTCAGGACATCCGTGATTAGCTGGAGGCGATTGGTCGGAAGAAGACATGGTAGTCATCACTTTGAAAAGTCTACCAAAGTCTTACAAGCACTTTGTTGAAACTCTCAACATTACATCGACTAATGTTGATTTGAAGTTTCCAGAGCTTTGTACCAAACTTTTGCAGTAGGATCGTTGAGGACAACAGTTTGGTAGTAGTGCTTCTTCGTCCTCTACAGAGCAAGCTTTTGAAACCAAGTCTCAGGCTAAGCATAAAGGGAAGAGTCAACCTCCGCAGCAGAAAGGCTCAGGTCAACTTCAAGACAACCCCAAGAAGAAGAACATTCAGTGTAATTACTGCCACAAATATGGTCATATGAAGAAGGATTGTCGTCAACATTTGGCTTCTGAACAGAAGAAGCAGTGAGCGTCTCAGCCGAAAGCAAATGTTGTCGAGCACACTGAGCAGAAGGAGTCTGCCTTTTACACCTTTATGGCTAAAAGACCTGTAGATCATGTGAAGTCCTCTGCCTGGTACATTGATTCAGGTGCTTCACGACACTTCACCCATCGGCGTGATTGGTTCACCGACTTCTCTCCTTTTAGTGATTCAGTTATTTTTGGAGGAGGTGAAGAGTATATTGTTGTCGGCAAGGGCAACATTCAGATTCAATCTATTGGGAGGAATCTCATATTCCTCAATGTATACTACATTCCTGGCATGGAACTGAACCTTCTCTCTGTCAGTCAGATTATGTGGCACTCTCCTCAGTTGGATGTGGTATTCAATGCACATAAGTGTTCAATTGTTGATCGGGAACCCCGCACCACTGTGATTGTTGGCATTGAGGATCATGGTCTATATAGACTTGTGGATACAGGTGATTCTCCAGAGTTAGCCATGGCAGCCAGGAATTCTTCCATCAGCAGTCTTTGGCATCAGCGTTATGGGCACTTAAATGTGCACTATCTCTCTCAGCTATCTCGAGAGGGACTTGTAGCTAGTTTACCTGAGATCCAAACTCAGCATCATGGAGTTTGTGGAGCTTGTCAGGCTTGGAAGCAGCACAGGACACCATTCCCGGATGGTGACTCATGGCAAGCCTCCAAGGTACTACAGTTGGTTCACGCTGATGTATGTGGGCCAATGAATACACCTTCTGTTACTGGTTGCAGGTATTTCTTGCTTTTTGTTGATGATTTCAGTCGTAAAATGTGGATGTGTTTTCTTAAAAAGAAATCAGATGTGTTTATTGTATTTCAAAAGTTTAAGGCCTTAGTAGAGAAAGAGTTTGGTTGTTCCATAGTCACCCTTAGGTCAGATAATGGGGGCGAATTTTGTTCTGATTTCTCTAACTTCTGTGATATACACGACATCAAACGCCAGTTAACCACACCCTATACCCCTCAGCAAAACGGTGTTGTAGGGTAGCGCAACCGCACAATCACTAAGATGGCCCGCTCCATGTTACAACACAAGAGTGTTCCTAAGAAATATTGGGCAGAAGCAGTCTACACTACCATCTATCTCCTTAATCGGTCTCCTCCACAGGCTGTTAAGGGGAAGACTCCTGAGGAAGCTTGGACTGGTCGCAAACCTCGAATCAATCATCTGAAAATCTTTGGCTCTTTAGCATATGTATGGATTCCAGATGCCAAGCACTCCAAGTTGGATTCCAAGAGTCAAAATCTCATGTTCACAGGGTACAATGACAACCATAACGCTTACAGGTTGATTGATGTAGACACTGATCGTCTCATCTTCAATCGTGATGTTGTCTTTGATGAAGAACGAGGACCTTTTCACCTTTCCTCGTCTGTGCAGCATTCTGAGGATCAACTTTTGAAGGCCTCTGATTTGGGTGTCCGTCTTCCGTTAGGTTGACCTGATGGGAGGGATGATGCGGATTCAGTTTTTGATGATGCTCAACCCAATTTTCCACCAGATGATGTTGATCTTCCACCTGTTGAACCTGTTCCAAATCTAGTACCAATTCCAGCTCCTCCTCATGCATCTGATGTTGGCACTTCTACTCTCCGGCCTAAATGGTGGGCTAAGACCATTGGTGATCTTCATGATGATGAGCTCATTGAGGGTAGATCATCCAGAAACAAGAGCAAACAGCAGCATACAGTTAACTTTGCTCTTATGGCCAACATTCACAGTGTTTATGAGCCTCAGACATATTCAGAGGCTAAAGGAATTCCTAAGTGGGAATAGGCTATGGAGGCTGAATACCATAGTCTTCAGAAGAATAACACTTGGGTTCTTTCTGATCTTCCTCCAGGGAAGAAGCCCATTAGCTGCAAATGGGTTTATAAGGTTAAGTACAAAGCTGACAGAACCCTTGACAAGTACAAAGCTTGTCTCGTTGTTAGGGGGTTTTCACAGAAGGAAGGCATGGACTACGAGGAAACTTTTGCTCCTACAGCCAAAATGAGTACCATTTGGCTCATCCTTGCCATAGTTGCCCAGTTTGGTTGGAACGTCCATTAGATGGATGTTAAGAGTGCTTTCCTCAACAGTGAGTTGAAGGAAGAAGTCTAAATGACACAGCCTCCAGCGTTCAAGGTTGTTGGTAAAGAACACCAAGTGTGCATACTGGTAAAAGCACCTTATGGCCTAAAACAGGCTCCTCGGGCTTGGTACATCAAGATTGACAAGTACCTCACAGCTCATGGCTTTCAGAGGAGTCCATCTGATTCTAATTTGTATGTCAAACACACTGGTAGTGATATTCTTATTCTTGTTGTCTATGTTGATGACCTAATCATTACTGGCGGCTCGACACATTTGATCAATGAGATCAAACAAGATTTGTGCAGCTCATTTGACATGACAAATTTAGGACTTCTGCATTATTGTTTAGGTGTTGAGGTTTGGCAGACAGAGAGCAGTATCTTCCTCTCTTAGTCCAAATATGCTCGAAGTCTACTGGATAAGTTTCGAATGCAGGATTGCAAACCTGCCTCCACACCTATGGAAATAGGGCTGAAGTTGTCAGCTAAATCAGATTCACCTGTAGTGGATGAATCCTTGTTCAACCAACTAGTGGGCAGCCTCATCTATCTCACTGCCACTAGACCTGACCTCAGTTTTGCAGTGAGCTACATTTCACACTTCATGACAGCTCCCAAGGCTGATCATTGGGTAGCAACGAAGTCTGTGCTACATTATGTGAAGGGCACTTCTGATTATGGACTTCCTTACACTAGGAGTCACGATCCTAGCCTCATTGGTTACATAGACTCAGATTGGGCAGGTTCGATTGATGACAGAAAATCAACATTTGGGATCTGGTGCAATCACTTGGACTAGTAAAAAAGCAGCAAGCAGTGGCTCTTTCCTCGACAGAAGCAGAGTATCGAGGAACAGTTAAGGCAGCTTGTGAGGCAGTTTGGCTTCGCCGGATGCTTGTGGATATGCAAATATCTCAAGCAGGTCCGACTCCCTTGTTCTATGATAATCAAGGAGTTCTCAAACTTGCCAAAAATCCAGTCTTCCATGAAAGAACCAAGCATGTGGAAACTCATTGTCACTTCATTCAGAAGCTTGTTGAAGAAGGATCAGTTCAGTTGTTGTATGTTCCAATAGAGGATCAGACAACAGATATTCTCACCAAGTCTCTGAGCCCAGAAAAGTTTGTCAGATTTAGGGGGCAGCTTGGTGTATTTGATAGATTGAGCATTAAGGGAGGGTATTAAAATAATATTTAATTAGTTATTAATGCTCAATTATGTAATATATTAGTTTAGATTTATTTCTTCATTCTTCTTCAATGTAGATTTAGAAACTTTCAGTTTTCTTTCTAAATCTCGCTCTTGTAAATTCTATAAAGAGTCTTCGACTCTTATTTGTAAATACAATCGAATATTTTTCTACCATATTCTCCGTTATACCAAGCAGCACCTGAAACATGAAATCAAGCCGTCAAACCTTTGACCATAGCCGCTTATATGTGGCACATATGTTGACTAGCAAAATAAAACTGATTTGGATTTTCACTACAAACCATGCTGATATAGAAATCTGACAAAGCACACAAGCAAACTGCTGAAGCAAACAAGCAACCTGCTCAACCAGGCAGCCAAGCAGCTCAACACACAAGCACGTAACTCAAGCACACAACCAGGCAGCTCAACCAACTTGACATCAACAACAAAACGCTCAACATACTTGACCTTATTTAGCTTTATCGGATTTCTCTAAACTTTTTGTGCTTGAATGTGATGCATCCGGGTATTGGTATTGGGGCTATTTTGATGCAATACAAGCATCCAATTGCTTATGAGAGCCAAAAAATCAAATGAGGTTGAAAGGAGGTTCTCTACGTATGACAAGGAAATGTTGGCAATCATGCTTACACTTGAAAAGTTTCATCAATATCTTGTGGGCAGTAAGTTTATAGTGAGGACTGATCATAATAGCCTCAAGTATTTCATGGAGCAAAAAGGATTAAATGAGACACAACAACATTGAGTAAGTAAGCTTCAAGGGTATGATTTTGACATTGAATTTGTCAAGGGAAAAAATAATGTTGTTGTTGATGCATTATCTAGAAACCCTTCATTTTGCTCATTTTCAGAAATTTCAGCTTCTTGGAAGGATCACATATTAGCAAAATATTCAAAAAATCATGCTTGTGATATTCGAGAAGATATAATCAATGATGAACAGTATAAAGTGTTGAATGATGTCATCTATTAGTACCAGAAAGTAAGCTCAAACATAAGATTCTTATTGTTGTCCATAACAATCAACTTGTTGGTCATCTCAGTTATTTGAAGATGATAAAATCGATGATGAAAGGTACAAAGTGTTGAATGATGTTATCTATTATAAGGATAGAATCTATTTAGTACCGGAAAGTAAGTTCAAACATAAGATTCTTATTGCTGTCTGTAACAATCAACTTGCTAGTCATCCGATTTATTTGAAGATGATAAAATCGATGATGAAAGGTATAAAGTATTGAATGATATCATCTATAATAAGGATAGAATCTATTTAGTACCGGAAAGTAAGCAACATAAAATTCTTATTGCTGTCCATAACAATCAACTTGCTGGTGATCCGAGTTATTTGAAGACATACAAGTACATTCGTGAAAGATTCTCATATGAAAGATGATGTCCTCAAACATGTGAGGGAATGCATAGAGTGCCAAAGAAACAAGGCTGAAGTTTTTTTCCCTGCAGGGCTGTTACAACCACTTCCCAAAAGTGGGAACAAATACCAATGGATTTCATTACTAGGCTGCCTAAGGTCAATGGTAAGGACTGTATTTTTGTTGTGGTGGATAGACTTGCTAAATATGCTCATTTAATGCCAATGCCTTTTGAGTTTAAAGCACCACAAGTTGTTGGTCTGTTTTTTGAAAAAGTTTTCAGACTTCATGGTGTGCCAAAAAGAATTGTAAGTGATAGAGATCGCATATTCATCAGCACTTTTTGGCAAGAGTTGATGAAGCTGGCTGGAATAGAACTCGATCATAACACTAGTTATCATCCACAAATGGATGGTCAAACTGAAATTGTAAATAAATGGCTTGAAGGCTACTTAAGGAACTATGTCTCGGGGCAGCAAAAAGCATGGGCAAAGTGGGTTACATTTGGCAGAATTCTGCTACAACACTACATATCATATGAGCATAGGCATGACTCCTTTCAAAGCTTTGTATGGTTATGAAGCTTCTACATTTGTGGATTTGGTTTTTTTTAATTCTAGAGCTACAAAAGCTCTTGAGTGGCAAAAGAGAATCAAGAGATCCTCAAGGCACTTAAGGATAATATTCAAATTGCACAAAAACAACAGAAAAAATATTTTGATTGCCATCGGGTTGAGAGATCTTTTAAGGTGGGAGACATGGTATTTGTGTGTCTTCAACCCTATAGACAATCTTCATTGAAGGTAAGTGAAGCAGAAAAGCTTAAACCAAGGTTTTATGAGTCTTTCAAAGTGATCAAAAGAATTGGTGAAATAGCATATGAGTTAGAGTTACCAGCTACAAGCAAAATTCACAATGTATTCCATGTGTCATGCCTCAAGAGGGCTCTTGGACAACATGTGACTCCTATGGAATTGCCTCCCATGGATGAAGAAGGTAAATTGATACTCATTCCAGAAACAATTTTACAAGTGAGAGAGAAAAGGTTGAGGAATACAGTAAGTTCTGAGTATTTCATCAATTGGAAAAACTTGCCTTTAGAGGATGCAACATGGGAAGGAGAAGAGATTCTTAAGCATCCTAATCTACAAATGCTTGAGGACAAGCTTTCTTTGGGTGAGGAGGACTATAATGTCCCCAAATCAAACGATGAGGATTAACAGCATATAGGTTGTCCTTTCCTTGGATTAGCCAAGAGGAAGAAGACTTAGAGCATCATTGGGTAAGTTTTGAAGTCTTTGGCTTGTTCTCAATTCTATTCTTAAGTTATGTGCACGTCTTTTTATGCAACTTAAGTGAACTAAGTTATTTTAAGTTATGGGCACGTCTTTTTAGGCAACTTAAGTAACTCCCAAAAGGGTTTAGGGTTTAGGAGCTTATTGGATCAATTTTTAGGGTTTTAAAGTAGAGCTTTGGAGTAAAAGGTGGTGATTCCAGGGCTGAGATTAATTCATCTCTTTGGGAGTTATTATATAACTCTCTAAGGGTCTTTTAGAGCTCTTTATGTTGTAAGTTTTCTGTTTATTTCTGCTACAACTTGGCTTAAAGTCTGAAACCCTTGAGTATCCACGGTTTCGGAGAGACATACGGGCTCCCCTTGTCAGAAGGGTGTGTTTCGGTGGAAAAGTTTTGGTTTGTGAAATCCTAGCACATCATTTTTTAGAGCTGCAATTATTTATCAGGTTTAGAGGCCGATTTAGAGGTGAAATTCAAAGTTGAAGGTTCAGTTTTGGTTCAACTATGGCATGATATCTTCATATCTCTGAGCATTCTTGAGGACGGCAACAGAAAATCAGACCTAGGTACCCCCTCTCGCTAGAGATACAGAGATGAGACTATCAGGTTTTTGTTGGGTTGATTCCTTCAATAATTAGATTTTAGTACAATCTAATATCCAAGATTGATGGAGCAAACCCACTCACTAATTATCCAAAGGTAAAAAATGGATTTTTACCAGGTTGGCTCCTCCTTCAATTAAATGCAATCCCCAAGTGACAAAGATCGCTCAATAGGTGTGTATCTCCTTTCTGAGAATTCCCTGCATCTTTATAACTGCAAGCTAGCATTTGCACCGTGAACCTCATCAACTCAAAACATCAACTCAATGTTAAGTTGTGGAAAAAAAGTTCAGTTTGGGGCACAAGTCAATTTTGTAAGAGGAAGTGGATTGTAACTTTAGTTTAAACCTCAAATTTTAGTCTAAAACACCAAAAACACCATTTACAAGCTAGAATATGATATACACCGGAGAGGCTCAAATATGTAATAACTGCTGTATGAGACGGTTTATATACACTCAAATCTCTCTGGAATGAATCCACAACTTACATTGTCCGGTTATTTGAGTCCCTTTAGCGAACGCCCTAAAATATACCATTTAAGTTACATATATTATACTAGCGGTGGGTACTGGAAATGTTACGGGACACCATTAAGTGAAGTATGTGAGTGGATACATAAGGGTTTGTTATATTGTATATAGATATTGTCACCGGTGGATGTAGTTACCCCAGTAATCATCTTATGGTGGAGTTTTATGGCGACTACTCTATAGACCTTGCGTATGCATAGTAAGGGTGTGAATTGCATACCTTATAGCGGAGAGTATTAACGAATTTTGGTAATTTGCCAGTAATCCCAATTTGGAACAGGGGCTCGCCCTCGCGCTCATACGGATTCAATGATGGTTTTGTTGATTTTTTGCGCTTCTTCGAGAGTGGCTGTTTCTGCTCCTCCGTATCAAATAGGGCATCGACCTCGGCTCTTGCTTCAGCTACCTCCGACCGGCTCAGCACGCTTGCACCCCCTGCGCAAACCCACATCAAGCCATAACATAATGCAAATTCCTGATAAATTTAGGAGGATAGTCTGTTAAAATATGATAACTACTGTTTTACCTCGAGGAAAATCAGGCGCCTCCTCTACCACAGGCAACATTGGAACTTTAGCTGGTGGAGATTTAACGTCTTCGTTTTTCCTCTTGAGATTTTTCTTCTGCGCCCCCATGGTCTACGGCTACAAGGCACTGTGAAGCTGCTAATGGTAAGGAAGAAGTACAAAGAAAAACTTCGTGAAGAATTTGTATGTGGTGAAAGAAAATTTATGTTCGGAGAATGTCTAGCAGATGAAATAAAATCCTTGTAGAAGAAAGCATAAACCTCCACAAAACCCACGGCCAGGAAGTTCAGTTCAAAAACGTGGTAAAAGAATGTGTATTAATCGTACTGCTTAGGCGACAACATGCCCTAATTGCACACTGTTGGAAGGCGAAACTTAGTCCTCTCTAACTCGGAATACGTTAATCCACAAAGGACTCTTTCTTTGCACTACATTTAGATTTAAGAGAGGAGGTAATTAGTAAAACTATCTAATGATTGCTATATATAACTATAGTCTTATTTTAGAAATAGTGTGATAGTTTAAGAAATTTTAATAATTTTTAATATATTTTATATTAATATCTTATAATCTTAAATTATTTATTTTATTTATTTAAAGAGTTATTTTATTTATTTTAAAATTATTTAAGAATTATTTTATTTTATTTGTTTGTTTGAAGAGTTGGTTTTATTTATTTGGGAGTTATTTTATTTTATTTTAGAATTATTAATTTAGGTTAAATAAAAAAAATTAAGTAGGTTAAGTTATATTTCTTCTACAATCAATAAATTAGAAAATTGTTTTTGTAAGGTGAACTCCACTTTTCCAACAATTGAAGTTAAATAATTGTGAATAGAAGTTACAATTTAATTAAGACAATAGAAAAATTATGAATTACAATTGAAAAAGGAAAAAATAAAACAATAGATGACACTAAAGTGTACCTTGACATAGGATTTCTTTACGCAATCCAAAACAAATTTCCAAACGTATAAGAGGTTAGGTATCAAAAAAATAGCATTCAAATATATGTGTCTGATATTCCAACCAAATATAATCAGCAATATCTAAAATTTAAATTTTCAATAAGTGATAAAAAAAATCTAACAATCATAATGAGGAATACAATAAGGAGAATGAAAAACAAAATAAGTGATTTGATTTTTTTGTTTGCATGTAAGTTTACTTCATAAAGAATTAACAATGTCTATATTGGCTTCCTAAGGACAAATGATGGTTTTTTTGTCATATTAAATCTTTGTGGTATGTGTGCACAACATTAACATACCATCAAGCAAATTTGGGAAAATAGAAACCCACAAGTATGGATACAAGTTTTTTTAAATTTGATCAAATATAAAACCCAAACTTCCTAAAGAATAAGTATAAGCTTCATACCAATTCGATAAACTAAAAAAAGTTCAATCTCACCTATTATCCTAAAGCAATTCTAAGATTAATGGTCTGCATTTAAGCTTGGTGGGCATTCCTTGAATGAGTATTAAACTTTATTTTAAAAAAACCATTACCAACTAACAATTTAAAAAATGACAAATACTTATTGCATTAAGGAACTTGCAAATATGATTAGACGATAACATGAGATTTGAAATACTCAAAAAATAGAAAATTAGAGCCAAAAATTTGTCTTCAATCTACTTTACTGTAAAATATAATAAAAACGTGATATTTCAACACAATAAACTCCCCTACATCAAATAAATCCCTAAATTAGTGTTGGTCTATTCTAACATTGAAATTATAATGCATATTACCTTTCTTATCACCAAAGAAAAGCAACTATTTTAGCAATTTTAAGCTAATAAAAGCAAAAACACAACTTTTCTTCATCATGTTTTACAATAAAGAGGAATTATTATAACAATTCCTTAAATTACCAATGGTCTAAAATTGAAATTACCATAGTTAATGTGAGTTATATTCATATCATGAAAGATTGGTTTCAATAATCTATAACTAAGAAAATCTTCCCTACAATAACTAAATAAGATTTTTAAAATGTAGTCTATTGTCATTTCAGCTTCACATTTTGTAAATATATCTACCAAGGCACCAACAACATGAGATAAAATTTTGCCTTTAATTGTGTTTTATGGAATTCCAACTCTTGTTCTCAAGCTCCCATTTTGGTACAAGCAACAAGAATATTGGCATAGGATGTAGAATTAATGTTCCATGAGATCGCATTTATTTGAGACAATTTGTCAAACTAATCACATACCTTTGTATGCTTTCACATTTTGCATATATGTCTATCAAGGTACATGCAACTACAACATTTTACAGAAATCCACTTTTGATTATGTTTTGATGGATTTTGATACTATGTTTTAAAGGTCTCGTATTAGAATGGGTTGGGAAGATGTTGAAAAATTTTGTGGACTCAGACCTTACACCTACTAATTGTATTTACTTCAAATATTTCCAAGGCACTTTCATTAACCCATTGTGTGCATATCCTAGAATCATTATAGTCCATGAGACCACATATCTTTGAGATATTTTGTTAAATAGTTTAAATGTGCCTTATGTGTGCTTCTCACATTTTGCATTCATGTCTACCAAGGAACTTGCAACAATAACATGTTACTAAATTGTACTTTGAATATACTTTTATGGTACTCCATCCCTTGTTCTAAAACTCCCATTTTGGCACAAGCGGGGAGGATGTTGGAAAAGGTTGTGGAATTAGTGTTCCATGAAATCACATTTCTTTTAGACATTGTGACAAATAATTCACATAACCTGTGTATGCTTCCACATTTTGCATACATGTTTGCGAAGGCACACACAACCATAACATCTAACAAAAAACATTCAAGTATATTTTAATGGATTTTGATACCTTGTTCTATAACACATATTTTAGCATGTAGGTTGGGAGGAAGTTCATAAAAGGTTGTGGATTTAGGCCTTAAACCTATCAATTGGATTGGATTAAAAGTTTTCAAGGCCTTTCCATTAATTTTTTGATGCATATTATTTGAGTATGTCAGTCCATGAGACCGCGTCTCTTTGAGACATTTTATCGAATAGTTCACATGCCTTGTGTATGCTTCTACTTTCTGTATATATGTGTGCTTCCACATTTTAAACATGTGTCTACCAAGCCACTTGTAACAACATAGGATAAAAAACTACTTTTAATTATGCTTTTATGGAAGTACATCCCTTGTTCTAAAGCTCCCAAATTGGCACAAGTAGCGAGGATGTTGGTAAAGGTTGTGGAAATTGGCTTATTATCTTCTAACTATATTTGCTTAAAATTTTCCAATATATTTTTAATAAACCCACTTTTGTGTATTTCCTGCAATCATTGTAGTCCACGAAGGAATGGAAATGTTTGAGGGAGCATTGAAGAATATATCTACACAAATAATTAATCTATTAGGGAAGTGGAGAAAATGCATACCTTTTTCAGCTATGGTATGAACACTTTTGTATTGATACATTACAAACAATTAGCATTCTATATACTATATTATTTGTGTCTCATCAATTACATTGTTAATGCATAATTTTTGGGGGTATTGAATTAGTGTGGGTATGATGTCTTATTGTTTTTAAGAATATATTTTTAAAATAAATTACAAGACTATTAAAATGAAGAAGAAATTTTAAAATATATTATTTTTAGATGACCATCTATTTATTGTAACCTAGGATGATAACTTAATAAAAAAAATCATATAAAAAATGTTCTATAAGCCAAATAAAATAATTGTGAAGGAAGGGTAAAATCTCAAAAGAATCAAAGTTCATTTATCCATTGCTTCAAGTGGTAGAGACTACCCACAAAAGTTAGTAACATGTATTTTTGTGTTTCAATTTTTTTGATTAAAAGTTATTATTTTTTAATGTAACATTTAAAAAAAGTAATACACATTTTTAATCTAAAATCTTCAAATATTAGTGCTACATATTATGTTAAAGTTTCATATTATAAATATTATTATAATGGTCATTTAGTAGGTTTAAATAATCACAAGTTTTTGATGTATTGTTTATTATAAAGCTAATTTTAGTAATTGTGATGTAGGAAAAGGGATCTAGTGTCTAAATCACACCCTTCTCAATATTACATTAGACAGGAACCAAAAATGACCACACAAGACCACTTGGCTGCTATCCTCAATGGAGGAGCCAGAATGTTTGATTAAGGTTTTGGTCTTGTTTTGTGTTTTTGGGTTGATTTGACTGAATTGATTTGATTATGCAAATGTAAAACTAGGTCAATTATGGATATACAAGAAACTGATGTGATTTCAAGAAAACACATAAGCTGAAGACAAAAAAGTAGAGTATGGAGACTAAGGAACCTGGCATATAAATTTGGCTTGAAATTGTTTGGTCAAGGGTTGTGGCACCCTAGAGTGGAGAATGTTGCTTTCCAAAATAGGTGAATAGGTCTCAGAAGGTCATAGTATGTACGTCCTTCCTTCCTGGACTCGGCTTTAGAACTTTGTTTGTTCATGAATAATTCAACTTGCCCTAATTTGTTGAGGTGGGAGGCTTGAATACTTGATCTTGCAATTAGGTCTTCAATCCTCTCCCAAATCCACTTTAAATTTGCCACTTACAAACAAGAAAGGGGAGAAAGGGTTGTTCCATATAAGGACTTGCATAAGTCAAACCCTGTTTTGGTGTTTCCACCTCCAAAACGGCTATGATGATGTAAAGAGTGCTTACCCTCGATCTGGTTGAGGCAAATGGATAAGAAAGTGATAAATAACAAGTATTGTAACTTACCATTCATATTTTCTTTCCTTGATGGACTGATTTCATGGTACTCATCTCATATAAGGAGAATTAGATACTTGATTGAAGGTCTTGCAAGTGTTAGTACTCGTTAAACAAATGAACACAAAACATGAACAATCTTACTCATAAAATTAAAGCATTGCTAACATGAATCTTAACTGATAAGAATTTTTGCTAATTCTGCTCTTGACTACTTTTTTAGGATGCACAATTGGATTTCAAATTTGCCTAGTAATTGAAATGGTGAAAAAGATTTGTATTTATATGCAATTATTTGTTTCCCACAAAATTAATTGTAAACAACCGACAAATGATTTTAGATTTTCAAATGTAAAAATGTCAATAATAAAATATTTAAATTTGAGCCAAAATAGGTTGGTCAAGGGCGATGGTGCCCTAGACTAGCCCTATTTTGGGTCTTTTGTGACCGTTAAATATATTTAATATCAATTCTCAATTATATCATGATTTTTTGGAAACAACAGTAAGACAAGAAAATTATTAGCATAATTAGGTCCAAGCACATAAGGGGGAGTTAAACCTAGTGTTAAATTGTCGAGGTATACATTTTATGATGGTACATTAGCCCCAACTTTAGCGAGTATGAACTTACGCTCATGCTCACACTAAAGTAAGGATAAACCAAGAAGGGTTCTTTTATCAAAACATTGTAGTGATAGGATGAAATTGAATCTAAGCGATACACTAGCCCCCAAGCTCAAGATCCTATGGAACAATAATGTAAATCCAAAGGAACACACACACATGAAGTGCAATGCAACAAAGATATAAACGCAAAGCATACACTATGAATACATACACAATGAAGACATAAAGCATACACAATGAAGACACAATTCATACATAATAAAGACACAAAACATATAAAAGATAATTTACGAAGCAAACACACAAAATACACAAGGTAGAAGCATAACAAACACAACGTGCAACAATAAAAATAAGACATAAAAACAAGGTTAGTATGTCAAAAAGGATTTAAGTTGGTAAGGTAAAGAGACCCCAATCTAAAAAATTGTCTCAAATATTGAGCATCCATCAAATATAATGTTAGACATGATGGTGCTCTCATTAGGACCATCAAGATGTGTTACGCTAGATCACTCGTGAACTACATGGATCCACTTGCTAGAAAGTTGTGTTACGTTAGATGTACATGAAATATGATGGGTTTCATAAGGCTAGCAATTTGTGTTATGTTAGTCTACTCATGAAGCACATGGCTCCACAGGCAAGCAAGTTGTGTTATACTGGGTGGGAATGTAAAAGGTGCTCAAGTTCATAGACCAGTAAGCTTTGTTATGTTAAATCTATGGGAAAATTTGTAAATCATGCCTCAAGAAGCACATAAAAGTTTAATGTCATGAGGGACCATTTAATGTGTCAAGGGACAAATCACCTCAAGGGGTGCATACAATTTTAGCATCATGGGGATGAATCATCTTAGGGGGTGCACAAAAGTTTAATGTCACAAGGGACGAATTGATGACCACGCCTCAAGGGTGTTAATAAACAACACCACCACAAAGGAGGTACATAAATAAAATGACAACCACACTTTAGGTGGTATTAAGCATAATGTTTCCACTAAAGGGGCACATGAACAAACTACAAGGCCACACCTTAGGGGATGTCATGCATTATACCACCACTAAAAGGGCATGTGAAAAAATTTCAAGGCCACATCTTAGGAAATATCATGTGTAATACCACCACTAAAGGGAGACATGAACGACTTGCAAGGCCAAACCTTAAGGGATATCATGCATAATACCACCACTAAGGGGCACAAACATGATTTTAATTTTCAATAAATACTAAATGTATGAGAATGTATGAGGGATATGCCTCCCCTTAAAATGCTAGTGTGCTTGTTATGCTAATATTTTAAGGAAATAAAGGGTGAAGATGGGATCCTTAAAGAGAATACACACCTCACAAGATTAATTATCATTGTCCCCCAAGTGTAGAGATAAGGAAAATCCTTGCAGATATTATCGTCTTGCTCCTTATTGATGAAAAATATGGTTGCACAAAAGACCTTTGTGCCCTTGTGCATGGAAATGAGCAATGCATTATGCTACGAATACCACACAGCAAGGAGCAACACCATACTAACTAATTTATTATCTTATTTGGTTCCACATGGACATCATATGCTTAAAATAGTTGTATTTTCTTTTTTAAGGTCCAACACTCATCAGTTGCATGTCCAAACATTTAGTGATATGCACAAAAGGATGAATTTCTTCTTTTTTTTATTGGAATTTAGTTTTTATGGAGGTAGAAGGGTGATTATAAACATTTGAATAAATGTGCATAATGTATTTTCTATCTTGAATAAGGGGTAAGGAGCGGGAAGTAATCCATTTTTTATGTGAATGATTTTTTGGTAGTCGAGTAGAGGTTGGTGTAAATGTTTCATACATAGGTGTAGGGAGAGGATATTGACATCCTATTCCTATTGTGGAAAAATGCAGCATGGGATCTACAAGCCTTTGAATTCCTTGTTTGTTATTCGTATTAAAGCCTTATTTAGATAGGATTCAAAAATTGTGGCCATAATATGTCTCCCAATCAAGAGATATATTACTAGCGTGGTTCGCATGGGGTGAGTGACTATTTTGAAAAAAATAAGTGTCATGTGTGAGATGCAAATATGGGTTAGCTTGATTTCTAGTGGGATCATTTGTATGTAAACATAATGGTTGAGGGATGAATTATAAAGTGGGATCTTTGTGAGAGGAAAAAAACATGTCAAGTGAAGGTATGATAGGCTTTGTGGATTCTTGGTAGAGTTGTGAAATGGAATGTATGCACGATGTGGATTGTAGGTTGTAGGTAAATATTGTGTAAGGGGTGGCATATGGCTTCTCCGTGCAATTTTATTATGTTGTCTTTAGGAATGCTTGAATGAATGGTAGGTAAAGTAGTGTTTAGGAAGCTATTGATGATCTCATTCACTTGCTCCAAGATATCCTCTTTAGGAGGAGGTACATTGGGAGAGGAGGAATCATGAGCTTCATCTTTTGTTTGAGGAATATTACCAAAGGAACAAAATTACACGTCATTCAAGGATTTAATTGAAGACATTCCTTTACCAAAACAATTAAACATTTTGAAATTAAAAAAGTTAAGCTTGCAAGATTTATGATGAAGAGAGAAACATATTACAATGACAAAAGCTACAATAGAAGATATATTTGCACAAAGATCACATAGACAACAATATGATTAAAATTTAGAGAGAATTTAGATGGACAAGGGTGATGGTGCCCTAGACTAGAGATTAAATATTTCAACAATTTAAAATTTTGGAAATCAACTACAGTTTTTAAGGATCTGAGGTTGCACAGGTTTTGCTGAGGGTGGTGTTAGCACATCCAACTTGCTAAGCAACAATAAATTATTTCTCCCCTTGAAAAGTAGAAAACTACTCCAATGTTCCTTTGTAGTCGGGTCTTGAATGTGTGGGATAACAAAGTGGTTGTTGTTAACATGTTTCAACAAGGGACTTGGGTTGTTAGATTTTTTGAAAATTGTTTTAGAAACATGCAATTGAAAATAGTAAATTTAACTATTTAGGAAACAAATTGCATTTTTGGATCTACAACAGATTTATATCAATAAAACACTCATTCTCAATTATTCCAAAGTGATTCTAAAGAAAATTCAAGAGATAAAAAGGGTAACAAGAAAGAATTTAAATGAACTTTAATTCTAAACAGACAATAATAAAACTTGTTTCATCAATCAATTCAAAATGTTTAAACAAAATATCTTAAACCATTAACAATAATAATAGTCATTCACACATTTTTTGTTAACAATGATGTAATCTTATGAGGAAAATGTAACTAAATGTAAGATTTTCATATTTCATCTAATCAGAATACCATCAACCATGCGCATATCTAAGATAACATCTTACTTAATTCCAGAACAACTGTAATATGCCAGCCATTCACTGAAATAAAATTTCCTAAGTTTTCACTTTTCGAGTAAATAAACTATGTAACAAGCCATTGCAATAAAAATATTATTTTCTTTATTGAGAGAAAATGATCAAGATTGCCATAACATTGAACAATAATTATTTCATTCAAATATAATAAATTCATGATTACAATATTTCCAAGAATGTGTACATAGTACATACATTGCTCAATCAAGCTACAAGCAATAGATATAGATAGTCCAAGAACCTCCTTTCAAATCTTGGTCTTCTTCTCGCCTTCTAAGGAGGAGAAGCATCACTCAAGCACATTTCCACCAACCATGGACTCATATGCGATTCCCTGCACATCTATCATTCGATAGATGGCCCTACCCTTCAACGAAGACATTGGTGGAGTAACCTCATAGCGACAACCAACTAAGCTTAGTGTTGTGTCCTACATGGATAGAACTTGTAAACCCACAATCTAGAACTAGCATGCAAATAAATGGATCATGGTGAATTGACAGTGGAGCCAAAGGCAATCACACTACTTTGGCCAAAGTGTTCTCGCCCAGTACTTCGAGTGATAGTCATCCTACTCACATACACTACTCAAGCTCAATTTGACTTTAGGCCACTATATAATATGCATAGCTTAATCTATCAGCAAGTAGTCTTTAACCCTGGAGACAACTTATTCCCATTTTCCATAGCTTAATGATAAATCTACTCAAAAAGCATAACTACAAGTACCATTCCCTCAATGGATAATCAAACCCTAGGAGTAACTTGAAATTTCCAATTAATTCAATAACTAGATATGGACAACTCTTAAGTTATCCCTACCTAATCATATCTAGTAACATAAACCTATAATAAGCAATATCTCCTATTATGGAGTATATACAAGCACAACATAGAAAAGAGTAACATAGCTTTTAATTCCTTTCCAAAGCATATACTATATTTTCCTAATGCATGTATTCAATCAAGTCATTCAAACACTCAACCATTTATAATATAGAAAAATAAAGAAAGATTTATCCTCATGCCTGTTAACGCTTGTTCAATTGGATGATTGTTGCTCAGCTCTCTAAAGTACTAGTAGCTTTGCTTTGTTCTCTCGAGCAACACCTCAATATCCTCTCTCTCACAAGTTGATGATATATCTCACAAGTTGATAGTATACTTTTCTCAAAACACTCAATTCCCTCACAATTACTCAAAGCTCTCTCAAATATAGCAGACTGAAAATGCAAATTAGAAATGTATAATGAAGTGGAAATAGAATATAGAATGATGCATAAAAAATGAGAGAGTATGTCCCTCTATTTATACTATAGCAAGGAAACTCCTTAGCCTAAAGAAAAGTCATGCATATTGAAATCATTTCCCATGCAAGTCGACTCACTTTAGTTGGCTCAATGGTGGCAGCAAAAATACAAGGTTTACTCAGCATACAAACCTATAGGTCGACCTCTAATCTTGACATCATCTTATGACTACTTATTTTAGCACATGATCAAAAGGTGACAGTCAATTACTTCCCAAATTGAACTTCTAAAACAAATAGCTCTTTCATAATATGGCGCCAAAGCAAGCAGTTGTTTCCCCAAACTCAGGCATGGCTTTACTTATTTGAAACAATCCATGTTTAAAATGTAACACATAGCATGTATCGACCAAGTATATGTACAACAGATGAGTCGCTTTATCTTATTTAATCCACTTTGACCGATTCCTTATCAAGTTGTAATCTTTTCTTATTTTCATGCATTTGTATTTACTTTGTTGTTGGTGTAAATCTATCTTCATATGATAGGACATCCCATGTTTATTGATGTTTACTAAGTCAATGGTATCATATCTCTAGCATCGACTAAGTCAAACTTATTATATCGACTAGTTTGTTGCACTATACGTTGTATATAGTTCACTCTTTAATCTTTTGCCAATATATATCACATTCAACCTTTGAAATGCTTTGTATCTGTTAAATACAATCGACCTTTGTCCAAGTAATGTATCAGCCTCTAAGCATTAATTATGTTATTTGATTACCATGCATATAAACATACTTAAATATATATACATACATTTACATATGATATATATATGAGTAATGACAATAAAGTATGTATACATTCGATAAACAAATGAATACAATCAAGTTAACATTATCATAGTAACAATAATTATGATTGTGTACATATATATATAGACACACACACACATATACACATATAATATATATATATATATATATATATATATATATATATATATATATATATATATATATATATATATCCTCTATGTACATGTATACGTATGTGTACATATATTGATACATTTTTATGGCAATATCCTTTTGTCTGTCATACATGTGTATCGTTACATGTATATATATATATATATTGTGTATATATACACACACACATTCGATTGTACATCTAACCATACACAATTACTATCGTATTGATAAGTTCTTACATGCAATATATCTATATATACATACACATATCGTTAGGTCCATTTGATAGTTCCATGTGCGCATTTGCATATAGTCTATCATCGATATGCTTATGTATACATGTACATACTTTTCAATTGTTTTAACCCATCAGTACAAGAATAGTAATATAAGGAAAAACTCATAAACTTCCAAACATAAAACATCATCCAAGCATGCACTCAATAGTAAACAAGACCCTTACTAATGCAATCACATTAAACTAAGGGTGACTTACTAAATCCAACATATCAACTTGACTCAACCATTCTATTATGAGTGTGTGTAAGCTCATATAGGTTATATTACTGGTTACCTGACCAATACCTTCTCTTGAGTGATACTTCCCCTTCGCCTAGAGGAATGAACATATACCTACATCCACTAACACATGCACACGACAGTCAGCTATTCACAAAATACGCATTACATAAATACATCTCCATAGTTAGAATATTCATTTCAATAACCATTCATTTCACATATATGCATTTCTTCATATATCATATAAACGAAACAACATTCATTCATAATCCATGGTTAATAAAGTGTAAGCACAATTTATTCATCTACAAAATCCATAGTACATTCTCATTTACCCTACATAGTAATAGTAAATAGTAAATACACAATTGTGGTGTAACAAACTCCCCCCTTCGTGAATCATCATCCCCGATGTTTTTATGTAGCAACATAAAACAAACACACAAACAACATATTGTTTTAAAATATTCTCAAATGCATCAAAAATTCTAGGAAACTTATGTTGAATCTCAACATAGTCTTCCCAGGTGGCTGAGTATTCAACATATTGGTCCCACTGGACTTTGCATTGCAAGACTTCCATGTTATGCAAGCGAAGCTTACATGTTCTGAGCACCTTGACAAGCTCGAGAGTTACCACTATGGGGTCCTCTACTTGTAAAGCATTCCAATCAATCACATGATTATCACCTGGTATATACTTCTTTAGGTACGACACATGAAAGACATTATGCATCATGGAAAGAGCTAGTGGCAACGTAATTCAATAACCTACCGGATTTACTTCCTCAAGAATCTCAAAAGGTCCTACGTATCGTACGACCAATTTGGAAGACTTTCCAAATTTGATTGAACTCTTGTGACGTTTCACTCTCAACAACACCTTGTCGCCTATAACAAAAATTTGGGGTATTCTCTTTGCATTAGCATAGCTTTTTTGTCTATCGTTAGCTTCAACTAATCTTTGCTTAACTATTTTTACTTGTTCTTCCATTTTAGCCAACATTTTTGGCCCAAGGATCACTCTATCTTCAAGTCTATCCCAACTTATAGGATTTCAACAATTATGACCATATAATGCTTCAAAAGGAGCCATCTTTATTGTGGAATGATAGGAATTATTGTAAGCAAATTCCACCAAGGGTAAGTAATATTCCCACTTGTACTATTGATCCATGCAATACATTCTAATTAGGTCCTCTAATACTTGATTTACCCTTTTTTTTTTCCACTGTCTTCAAATGATATGCTAAGCTAATATCCAGTTAAGTTCCTAACGCAGAAAATAATGTATGCCAAAATCTAGAAGTGACTCATGCATCTCTATTTGATATTATCTTTTCAGGTATTGCACAAATTTTCTTGCTATGATAGGTGCTCCATCAATTAGATTTACACTTATAAAGTGTGCTACTTTTGTAAGCTTATCTACCACCACTAGAATGGCATTATGCTTATTTCTCAACATAGGCAATCCTTGCACAAAATCCATACTTATGACTTGTCATTTCCTCTTTGGTATATCATGTGGATATAGTAAACTTGTAGGATGATGATGTTTTTCTTTTACCCTTTGACACTCGAGACACCTTGCTACAAATCTAGTAGCATCTCCTTTCATCCCTTTCAAAAAGTATAGTGGCTTTACGTTTGCCATCATTTTTCGTCACTCTAGGGTGTCCAAAGTACATTGCTTCATGTACTTCCTTCCATACTAGATTTCTTAACTCCTATATGTTAGGTACATACATTCTTCATTTATATCTAAGTAATCCATTAGTTTCAAAATGTAAACCTTCATACTTAGCATCTTGCAAATTGCTTGTAAGTGCTTGCTTAACTAGCGAGTAATACTCATCTTCCTTGCACTTTTCTAACACATGTCCCTTAAAGTTGGTTTGAATTGTCACTATTGAGGCAATATGACGTCTTCGACTCAAGGCATCGACAACCCAATTTTATTTCCCTTTAATATAACTGATATTGAAGTCATAATCAGCTATTAACTTTAACCAACTTCTCTGCATAACATTCAAATCAGGTTGAGTAAATAGGTACTTTAACCCATGATGATCAGTTTTCATCTCAAATGGTTTCCCTAACAAGTAATGCCTCCACATTTGTAATGTGTGAACCACAACTGCTAATTCTAAATCATGTAGTGTATAATTTTGCTCATAAGGTTTTAGCTTCCTTGACTCATATGCAATTACTTGCCTGTCTTGCATTAACACACCACCTAAACCTTCTCCTGATCCATCCATAATAATAGTAAATTCTCTCTCAAGATATGGTACTTTCAGAATTAGTGTTGTAGTCAACTTTTCTTTAAGTAATTCAAAGGCTACTTAACACTTCTCAGTCCATTCAAACTTCTTTATTTTTTTCTGCAAATAAGTAATTAGAAAGGAAATCTTGGAGAAGTTTGCTACAAACTTTCTATAGTATTCTGCCAAACCCATAAAACTCCTAACCTCAGATACATTATTGGGTACTGGCCATTCAATCACCACCTTGATTTTAGTTGGATCTATTGAAATACCTTTTGCTGAAATCATATGTCCTAGATAATGTACTCTCTTCTGAAAGAAGGTAAACTTAAAGAGTTTTCCATATAACTTGTATTCTATAAGTCTTTCTAGCATTATCTCTAAATGTCTACAATATTCCTCCTCATTCTTTGAATATATCAAAATATCATCTAGAAATACAAAGACGAATTTATCTAGACAATCCCTAAATATGCTATTCATAAGGTTCATAAATGTTACAGGTGCATTTGTTAAACCAAAGGGTAGAACTATGAACTCATAATGTCCATATCGAGTTTTGAATGCGGTCTTAAAGATATCTTCATCTCTAATCCTCAACTAATGATATCTAGATCTTAGATCAATCTTGGAAAATACAACAACTACCCTCATTTGATCAAAAAGATCATTGATGTGTGGCAACAGATACTTATTCTTTATTGTAGCTTTGTTAAGCATACGATAGTCGATGCACAAATGCAAAGTACCATCCTTCTTTTTCACAAAGATAACTAGTGCTCCCCAAGGTGATACACTTGGTCTTATCAACCCTTTAGACAACAATTCATCCAATTGTGCCTTAAGCTCCATTAGTTTAGTTGTCGTCATTCTATAAAGTATCTTTGAAATAGAATTAGACCCTGGAACTATATCTATAGAAAAATCAAATATCCTTTTCGGTGGCAACCCAAGTAACTCATTTGGAAACACATGCAAAAACATTCTCAGTATAGGATATCTCTCCATATCCGATATTCCCATTTCATCCATTTCTCCCTCTTCCATCTCTTGGGGGTTTTGCAACCCACACTTATCAAGATTCTCTTCGGGTTCTTCTATTTTGACTGCAAAGAGTTTGCACCCTTTCTTCTTAGCCCTTAACAGCTGCATTGTCGAGATTTGACGAATCTTGACCTCTCTAGGTATCCCTTGAAACTCCACTTGATTACCAAGATCATCTAGGAATTCTACAGTTTTGATATGGAAATCTACCTTAGCCCTATGCCTCCATAACCAATTCATACCTAAGATAACGTCATATGATCCTAAAGGTGTGACATAAAGGTTCACTTGCATAGTGGTCTCCTCCACGAGTGAAACATCCAGTAGTCGGTCCTTTCCTCTTCATAGGTTCTATAGACTTGTTAGCATTCCCACCAACATTATTGGTGTTTCCACTATTAGAACCATTCTCCCTACATTGCCTTCTTGACTCTTTTCCACTATATTATGGGATCTTTTCTCTCCTTGCGGAGGCACATTTTGCACAACTTCTACTTTCCTTGGGGTTGGTTTGTCTTGGACTCTCGCAATTTTCTTACGATTTTGGTTTTCCTGACGGATGGAGACAGCCTTAAGCTTATGCTCTTGTTTAACCACTTTCTCATACACAAGATCCATAGTTTTCAGACTATGCACATCCACCTCTCCTATGATTTGATTGTCAAGTCCCATAATAAACTTTCTTATATGAAAGCATTCATCCTTTTGGTACATATGAACATAATGCAGAAGACAAGTAAACTTCCAATATTCATTAACCGTCATCTCCCCTTGCCTCAGATTCTAGAAATCCGTGAGCTTCTAATCAAAGTAAAGTTGAAGCAACATCTTTTACAGAAGATTTCAAAAAATTCACTCCAATTCAACTTCCATGAGTTAATATTGAGTTCCATCTTTTTGTTCATCCACCAATTAGAGGCTTCTCCTACTAATTGGTATGCTCCCCAACCGGCTCTAGTGACCTCATAGTATAATTCTGAATCTCAAAGTACTTCTCCATTTGTATCATCTTCGCTGACACTTCCTTCAAACTTGGGTGGGATAATCTTCTCCATATCTTTAGAGAGTTCATAAGCTATTCGCTTCCTATTAGTCCTCTTAGATAGGGAAGGTGATTTCTCTTTTTCTTGATCATTTTCATGTGAAGTGTTCTCTCCCTCATTCTCGTTGATTGGAACTTCTTTCTCAACTCTATCCTTAACTCTTTCATGTTCTAGGTTTTCCAACCTAGCTAGAATTTGGTCCAGTCTCGCTTCAACTCCTACGGTTCCTTGCCCAACTTCATGGCTTCCACCAGGATTGGTTCATGTCGTCACCATCTTCACAAAAATGGATTCTACCTAAAGTTTTTTTCCATATATAGAATTAATCATGTTATCAATTATCCTATGGAAAACATTAAAATGAGCTATTAGTCGCACATAAGGAATTCCACATAAGACTTTAAGCATAAGCTTTTCTTTGATAACATACGATTTTATTAATTCACAAGGAAAATATCCTTTGATTACATGGAGTGACTATTTAGATAGTCAAGTGGAAATTATCCCTCAGATTCACTCTCTGAAATGTAACTTAATGGAGTATACCCTATAGATTGAGACTATTCATCCCTCATTTGTTCATACCTATCCCATAATGGATAATAACCTTTGATTTTGTCATTTGATACATAGTTTTGAGGTACACATCCCTTAGACTCGTTACTCGAGGAAATTACAATTACTTCTGTCATTAGAAGAACTCTAGGGTTCCTAAAGATAAATGTCGGACTGACACTTCCTTTCGAGGGCATATCCCTAGAAAATGATAATGACTCTAACTTTTTTGGTGAGATGGAAGGTAGGTAGTTGTATTTAGCCTCCATCTTCATCTTTCTCTTCACATCGCTGATTCGAGAAAGCGTGTGACTGAATATTTCAATATCGCTTAACCAAATGGCATTGTCATAGTTGGTACCCTCAATTGTCCTAGCAATGGCTTCTCTTTCCTTCTTGGCCTTGAGGTAGCGCTCATTTCCGATTCACTGACTTTCTAGCCATTAACCTGAGACACACCATCCTGGCACAAGAATTTCCAAACATTAGATAACATTGGACGAAAAGAATGATGATATCATAGGTTCCAGAGTTAAGCCTGGTAACTCTAATACCACATGTAATATGCCAACCATTCGCTAAAGTAAATTTTCCTAAGTTTTCACTTTTTGAGTAAATAAACTATGTAAAGAGCCATTGCAATAAAAAAATTATTTTATTTATTGAGAAGAAATGAACAAGATTTCCATAACATTGAACAATAACAATTTCATTCCAATATAATAAATTCATGATTACAATATTTCCAAGAATGTGTACATAGTACATACATTGCTCAACTGAGCTACAAGCAATAGATATAGATAGTCCAGGAACCTCCTTTCAAATCTTGGTCTTCTTGTCACCTATTGAGGAGATAAGCATGACTCAAGTGCCTTTTTTGCCAACCACAAACTCATGTGCGGTCCCCTGCACATTTATCATTCGATAGATGTCCCTACCCTTCGACGAAGAGATTGGTGGAGTAACCTTGTAATGACAACCAGCTGAGCTGAGTGTTGTGTTCTACATGGCTAGAACTTGTAAACCCACAATCTAGAACTAGCATGCAAATAAATGGATCACAGTGAATTGATAGTGGAGCCTCGCAGTGAATTGATAGTGGATCCAAAGGAAATCACACTACTTTGGCCAAAGTGTTCTCACCCAGTACTTTGAGTGATAGTCATCCTACTCACGTACACCACTCAAGCTTGATTTGACTTTAGGCCAATATATGCATAGGTTAATCTATCGATGGGTATTCTTTAACCCTAGAGACAACCTATTCCCATTTTCCATAGCTTAATGATAAATATACTCAAAAAGCATAACTACAAGTACCCTTCCCTTAATGGATAATGAAACCCTAGGAGTAACTTGAAACTACCAATTAATTCAATAACTAGCTATGAACAACTCTTAAGTTATCCTCGCCTAATCATATCTAGTAACATAAACCTATGACAAGCAATATCTCCTATCATGGAGTATATACAATCACAACATATAAAAGAGTAACATAGCTTTTAATTGCTTTCCAAAGCATATACTATATTTTCCTAATGCATGTATTCAATCAGGTCATTCAAACACTCAATCATTTATAATATAGACCAATAAAGAAAGATTTATCCTCATGCATATTAACGCTTGTCCAATTGGATGATTGTTGCTTAGCTCTCCAAAATAATAACAATAGCTTTTCTATGTTCTCTCAAGCAACGCTTCAATATCCCCTTTCTCACAAGTTGATAATATATCTCACAAGTTGATAGTATACTTCTTTCAAAATACTCAATTCCCTCACAATTACTCAAAGCTCTCTCAAATATAGTAGACTAAAAATGTAGATTAGAAATGTATGATGAAGTGGAAATAGAATATAGAACGATGCCTAACAAATGAGAGAGTATGTCCCTCTATTTATATTGTAGCAAGGAAACTCCTTAGCCTAAAGAAAAGGCATGCAGATTGACAACATTTCCCATGCAAGTCGACCCACTTAAGTTGGCTCAATGGTGGCAGAAAAATACAAGGTTTACTTAGCATACAAAGCTACAAGTTGACCTCTAATCTTGACAATAACTTATGACTACTTCTTTCAGCAAATGATCAAAAGGTGACAGTCAATTACTTCCCAAATTGAACTTCTACAACAAATAGCTCTTTCATAATATGGCACCAAATAAACAGCCATTCCCCAGACTCAGGTGTGGCTTTACTTATTTGAAACAGTCCATGTTTAAAATGTAACACATAGCATATATTGACCAAGTCTACGTACAACAGATGAGTCACTTTATCTCATTTAATCCACTTTGATCGATTCCTTATCAAGTTGTAATCTTTTTTTTTCATGCATTTGTATTTACTTTGTTGTTGGTGTAAATCTATCTTCGTATGACAAGGTGTCCCATGTTTATTGTTTTTTACTAAGTCAACAGTATCATATCTTTAGCATCGACTAAGTCAAACTTATTATATCGACTAGTTTGTTGCACTATACGTTGTATATAGTTTGCTCTTTAATCTTTTCCCAATATATATCACATTCAACCTTTGTAATGCTCTGTATTTGTTAAATACAACTAGCCTTTGTCTAAGTAATGTATCAACCTCTGAGCATTGATTATGTTATTCGATTACCACACATATAAACATACTTAAATATATATACATACATTTACATATGCTATATATATATATAATGATAATAAAGTATGTATACATTCGATAAACAAATGAATACAATCAAGTTAAAATTCTCATAGTAACAATAATTACATCGATTGTGTACATATATCGATACATTTGTATGGCATATCCTTTTGCCCATCATACGTGTGTATTGTTACATGTATACATATGGATATATGTATATATCGTGTATATATATATATGTATACACACACACATTTGATTATACATCATAACCATACACAATTACTATCGTATTGATAAGTTCGTGCGATATATCTATATATATACATATACATATCGTTAGGTCCATTTGATAGTTCCATGCGTATTTGAGTATAGTCTATCATCAATATGCTTATGTATACATATACATACTTTTCACGTGTTTTAACCCATCAATACAAGAATAGTAATATAAGGAAAAACTCATAAACTTCCAAACATAAAACATCATCCAAGCATGCACTCAATAGTAAACAAGACCCTTACTAATGCAACCACATCAAACTAAGGATGACTTACTAAATCCAACATAACAACTTGACTCAACCATTCTATTGTGAGTGTGTGTAAGCTCGTATAGGTTACATTACTACTTACCCGACCAATACCTTCTCCTTAGTGATACTTCCCCTTCGCCTAGAGGAATGAACATATACTTGCATCCACTAACACATGCACATGACAGTCAGCTATTCACAAAATACACATTACATATAATACATCTCCATAGTTAGAACATTCATTTCAACAACCATTCATTTCACATATATGCATTTCTTCATATATCATATAAATGAAACAACATTTGTTCATAATCCATGGTTAACAAAGTGCAAGAACAATTTATTCATCTACAAAATCCATATTACATTCTCATTTACCCTACATAGTAATAGTAAATAGTAAATACACAGTTGGGGTGTAACAACAACATGCAAGATTCCATTAGTTTATCAACTTAGATAAAATAAAATAGTCATACCATTACCAATACATCATATTGAGATGCATGCAAAATAGGCACAATCCTTTGATTATTGATTTATCAAAATATGATCTTCACAAAGTAAGAAAACCCACGTTGAGCATGCATACGTTTATTGAGAAATAATACATCAAAATTGGATCCCTTGAAATGATCCAAAATCAAAATTATATAGGATGTTGAGTTCCTAAAATTGTGGATCTAAACAAAAACTGAACTAGAACTAGCTCTAGCATCCCAGTTCTATATGAGTCTAATAGAGATTACAACTGAAATTCCACTAGGCGCTCCAATTTTAGCTCTAAACCAAGGAAGCAAAAAGCTAACTGAAATTAACTAGAATCCAACACCAATTTAAACATCATTGCCTAGGCATGGATTCATCACATTACATTATTCAAAAAATAAAACACATCAATATTAGGAATTCGTCTTCAATTAGTTGGAGAAGCTGTCAGTTTATACTGATATTACTTCTTTCATTTTCTCCATGGATGGTCTATGGTGGCATTGAAGATTTATTTTATGGTCGAAAGCAAACTTTTCCATCTGTTGTTGTAGGTTACTAAAGGAAGTCGACTCTTCCTAAAGGGAATGGAGTTTTTCCTTTTTATTCATCATCTTGTCAGTGGTGGCCTAGGTAACTTGAATCTACATTTGATTCTTTGATTCCTCCACCATTTTACTGGGATCCTTCACCAAAATAGGAATCTCCAAGAATGCGTATTCTAAGTCTTCGACAAATTGACAATTTTTAGTCATGGTTTGCTCCACCAAACTTTTATTCTTATTTAGCTTTGACCTGCACTTATTGAAGGTCTTAACTCTTAGTTCCACAACTCTCAACCACTCAAGAAGCTTTTCCTAATCTTCTTCAATCATTACAACCTTGAGAAGATCTTCCATAAGAGTTGCCTTTGTTTTCTTCAAAATTAGGATGTAATCTTCCCAAACCAATAATTCTTCATCTATACCCACTTCAATTTGTTGTGTTAGACTACCTTCATCACTAATACAGTGTAATAATTTATGGCCTTCCTCAACACTTTGTCAGCTAAGGATAAAAACATTGATTTCCACTATTTGGCTATTGGGATCCATCCTTTCAGGTTAGAATGTTTGACTTCTCCCTTCAGTGCAGCTTGTAGTGTGGACTCAGGAGTTGTTGAATTCACTGGTCCAATCAAATTGGTGATATAGGTTGTCAGTTGGGCCACTTGAGCCTTGAGCTCTTTCTTGGTGTTTTCATCCTTTTGCATCCTCTTAAGGATAGTATAAACAAACATCTAAAGAGATTGTTGATCTCCTTCCATTGCTTGTACTCCTAGATCAACTTGCCTGATATGGTAGTCCTCAGGCTGCATCATTTATTCGAGCTTATCCACCAAAGGGACAATTATTTTAGTAGTTCAGTTCTTGTGCTCATCCATGGTGATAGTGGATATTCTTTTGTCCCTCTTTCTTCTCCTCATGAGATACTAAAAGGCTTCTAACAAAATGCTTAAGCTTTGCTCTAAACCACCTTCCACATATGTCCTTTTCCTTCTTTGGATTGTATGGTTGAGCCAAATAGGCATGGCATTAGACATTTCTCTAACAGGGGAAGAGATAATCTCGATGTTATGGGAGCCTTCTAAATCAGCTTGCTTGGTCTCCCTTTGATCAATTTCTGCTTAATCTATTCTTCTTTATAATATCTTGGATGAATATTTTTTTTAAATAATTTAAATTTACAACAAGGGACTGTAAGTGAAATTTAATTCTCATTAAAATACCCAAATTAAATTGATTTCTTAAATAAACTAAAGTTCCCTCAAAGAATTAACAAGAAATCTCACAAACTATGCACCTAAATTGAAGATTTGACTACCAAATCAATTTGAAACTTTACCAAACTTAACATAAAAATAAAAAAAAGGAAAATGCATACTATGTGTAGCAAAACCACAACCTCGAGACTAATATAATCAACCAAAAACTTATACTACACATAAACCACAAAACAGTGAGCAAATTTGAAGCCCATAGGGGAAAACCCCCAACTGCCGCCCATGATCCGATTGTTGTTTACTCCTCGTTCACCTGTCCCCCCAATAACCATTTACATTTTAGTCATTACAATGTTTTAGTTATGCCAATAAAAAATTAGAAAGACACCAGTATATGTTCACTACTTAGTGTGTAACTAACCAACAACAAAAAAAAGTTTAAACATATATTGGTGTAAATATGTTTTCAACACAAGTCAAATTGCACAAAATAAAGTACAATGATGTTTACAATAAACACTCCATGCAAGTGGCTTAAAGCTTCAAGTACATTGTATTTACATGTATACATAAACAGTCAATGGTGCACAATGTCACATAATTTAAAACATTATGAATAGTTAATGGTGCACATTCTGACATAATACAAAACATTGACCAAACTTTATGAGCTATCAAATGCACATTCACCCACACTTCCCTTCACATCTTCATGCATCAACTCCATCTACTTCTGGTACCTGCATAGACAGTTAATGGTGTAAGGCTCCCTAATATACCAAAAAACATATTATAATTCATATATATGACTGAATTTAATAAAGCCACCTATTTTGTCAATTAAACTAAATATAAAATTGATTTCCTAAAAGCCACAGTAGAACTCAAGCATAAATGGCCACTGCAAAATGAAATGACAGATTGTTTCCCACAAAAATTCAAATTTGAAACTCAACCACCACAATTCAATGCATTTAATTTACACATTCGAATGATTTTATAAGAGGGAATTTCCAGGGTCATTTTCATTACGAATTCTCCTCTACTTTCACTGAATATCCTCAGCAGGATTCAGTTACTAAGGAAACTTTTGCACATTCCTCTTAAAAGGGAGCTTATTCAAGTCGGCACACCTAGAATAATTAAATTCATGTTTTTATTTATCAGTATACTGGATTTACATTTATGTTGGCTGTTTCATTATTCAATATTCTCTTTTATATTTATGACTCAATGTTGACATTATTTTCAGCCTCTTTGTTTTACATTTACGTTGTATGTTTTAATATTCAATATACTCTTTTATATTTAAGTACTCACTATTTACATTATTTTCAGGCATACTGTTCTACATTTATGTTGTCTGTTTCATTATTCAATATACTCTTTTATATTTATTTACTAAGTGTTTACATTATTTTTAGGCATGTATGTTATCTGTTTCATTATTCAATATACTCTTTTATATTTATGTATGCAGTGTTTACATTATTTTCAAGCATACAAATAATTTTGTTTTCAGTCAGCTGTTCAACTTAGCATTATCCATTATTTAATCATATAATAGTTACATTTTTTTCACCTGCATTCATCATAAATCAAAGATAATATTAGCAACATTCTACCATACATCAAATATAATAACAACAACATTACCCATTTTTTAATCATATCACAGTTATATTTTGAATCCCTCTTTAATAATCATGAAGTTGAATGGGTATACAGTTTTTGTCCCAATTTATTGACCAACTTTTGGGTTATAATTTGTAGACAAATATATATATATATAGTCATGTCGTGTAGGATTTCATCATACCAAATTGTATATATATATATATATATATATATATATATATATATATAATCTGATAAGAATATATCATTCTCTGTAAATACAATGATATATTCTTATCAGATTGTATACATACATAGATACATATATACAGTCATGTCGTGTCCAAGTCAATGGCATGTAGTAGACGTAAATATTGCTCAGCGACCCGTGCTGATGTAGACGCATCATAACTCTCTTGGCCTGCAATGCATGCCGTCAGAAGTATTCTAGAAACCATGGCAAATACCATGACTGGTGATTTCTTGGAAAATGCCATGAATTTTAAAGTCATGGCAAATGCCATGATTTTGAAAACACTTCATTGCATTCTCTGCAGGCCAAAATAGCTCCTCTATTTCATACTTCTCGCAAACTTTGATGCATATCTTGTTTATCTGTTTACCTTTCCCCTGGCATTTTCTACGTTGAACAATGATATATTCTTATCAGATTGTATACATACATACATACATATATATATATATATATATATATATATAATATGATAATAATATATCATTGTTTGCAAAGACAATGATATATTCTTATCAGATTGTATACATACATACATACATACATACATATATATATGTATGTATACAATCTGATAAGAATATATATACAGTCATGTCATGTACTGTTTCATCATATCAAGCTGTGTAGGGTTTACATGTGACCGGTAGAAATTTGATCCACCTCTCTTCACCTGCAATATTGTTTGTTCAATAGTGGGCTCTTGTTGGCGTTGACAGTGTTTGAGTGCATTTTGGTGTGTTTACAAATCATTTATCTATATGGCATTAAGGGTTTGACTGTAATCATTTCTATTTGCATGTGACTGGTAGAAATTTGATCCCTTGTGAATTATTCTGTCTATGGCATCAAGGGTTTGACTACTATGCTTTTTTTGCCATTATTCTATGAACTAATCACATGTAATGTGATTTAAATAAAACATTGACGAAATTTTGACCAAGTATAATCATGAAATTTAATGGGTATACTGTCAAACGCCGGTATAATCATGAAATTTTATGGGTTTCAGGATACGGGTTAATGGGTAGACATTTTCTATTTTCAATGATTATAATATGCACATGAAATTAAATGGGTATATATATTTTGTCGGATTCTCTTTGAATCCCTACATTATAATCATGAAATTTAATCACACGAAGCTTCATAGACAATGATATGTTCTAATCAGATTGTATATATATTTTTGCAGAGAATGATATGTTCTTATTAGATTGTATATATATCTATGCAGACAATGATAAATTCTTTGTTGCACTAACAAGTTATTCAATTTTACTGTCTGTGCAGGTTAAGTGGAAAATTATGGCACCTGCTAGAAGGACAACAAGGGTTGTAGGAAGAGGAAAATGCGCCATTAGAGTCACTCATGGGGTGCACTTCATTGAAACATAGGTTGTTGAGGAAGTTCATGCAATTCCTAGCCAAGAAGATGTTCCTAACTCTGCGGATGAAGCCACCAACACAACATTTATTGAACCTCCTATTCAGCCAAATGTTCAACCTGTTATGCATCTGCCCTCACTTGTACCCATTAGGCAGTGGGCATATGCTAATATGGAAGGATCAGTTAAAAGTGTCGAAGAACACAACATGTCAATTAGGGTAGCAACAATCAAGTGGGGTATGCCACCTAGCAGTTTGAGGGCATGGCTGTTTGGAGTTACCACCACGAAGAGGAGGGGTCCACGTACCATTTTAACTGAAGAGGAGGAGATTGAAGTTGTCCAATGGTGCAAGGACATGGCAAAATTGGGCCACAGACTACAAGTAAATCAACTACAAGCCATAGTTTCCCAAATAATTGCAAGTCGACCCAATCCTTTCATAAATGGGGTTTCTGGGAGGTCATGGTGGGTAGGATGTTGAAGAAGGCACCCATATTTGACAATCAGAACAGCTGAAGGAGTGGACAGTGACAAAGCGATTATGGTTCGTCCTTCTTTCGTTCAAGCATTCTACGATAACCTCGAGAATCTGATCAACCTTAACCACTATGGAGCAAGTCGAATATGGAACTGCAACAAGACTGGTATTCAGGCTAGTAGGAATTGTGTCATGAGAGTTATTGCCAAATTGGGTACAAAATGTGTACCACATTTGGTATCAAAAAGTAGAGAGTGGATCACAGTGTTGGCTTGTGTAAGTGCATCTGGGATAAGCATTCATTAGTTCTACCTATTTAAATCAAAGAGGCACATGCAAAACTATATCATTAATTATGAGATAGGGGCATTGATGGCAGTCCAAGAACATGCTTGGATGACAAAGGAACTATTTATCAAATGGTTAGACCATTTTGCAGCTAATATCCCTGGTGGGGTTTCACCAACAAACAAGGCCCTTCTCATATTTTATGGTCATGGAAGCTACATGGCTTTCAAGAGCATTGAAGAATAAAAAAAATTAGGAATAGACCTGCTAACATTGCCTACTCATACTAGTCACAAGTTGCAGCCATTGGATGTCAGCATTTATGCTCCATTCAAGGCATATTTTAGAGAGAAAAGAACCATTTGGCAAGGTGCAAAACCATGCTTGATATTGGACGTGAAGAGTTGGTAACTCTTGCAAGCCAAGCTTTCAAAAAAGCCTTCAAACCAAGCAACATTGTTAGTGGGTTCCGTAGAATAGGAATTTGGCCTCTTAATCAGTTAGCCCTTGACAATGACATGGGGCCAAGTGACGGCTATGCTGTTGAAGATGTTATTGCAACTCCTACAACAGAAGATGAAGCAGTCACAATGGAAACAAAAGACGATGTTATGGCAGCAGAGACATGCTTGCGCCTACTTGGTTACAATGAGGATGTAATACATGGTTTTGTGAGGGAATACGATGCAAGGGATGTGGCAAGTGATGTAGAAAAATGCAATGGGGTGATGAAACTACAACACACATTCAAACAAAAATCCAACCAGTTTTTCCAGGTTTCCAACCAGAAGTTCAACCAATTATTGCACCCTGCAATGAAGATACAACTATTACATCAGTAGCCTGAGTTTGCCAACTCAAGTTAGCCAATCGGAATGGATGCATGAAGTAGCCACAAACCTTGGACTGTAAATAAATTCGACTGAGGAAGAAGTCATCCTCTCTATGGCTTCCCCACCACATGTTGATCCAGCTGAAGTAATACATTACTTCACTACTGCAAGGAATTGGCAAGAGCATAGTGATGGTCAAAGTGAAGATGACAATGTTATTAGTGAGGAAGAAGTTGAGTTTGTGCCATGCACCCCACATGATGGATCGCAAACAACAAGACCAAACAACAAATTCTTGAAACTTTTAGTGCAGAGGGTGCAAGCAACATGACGGGGAGGTCGTTTGGGAGTGCTTCGCCTTAGTAGGCAGTCCCAAGTACTAACATCTGACACCTTCATCAAAATGTTCAACCAACAAGAGGTAGAGAATAAAAGGAAAGAGGAGTTGCAACAACATAAGAAGGAGAAAATGTTGCAGAGAAAGGCAAATTGTGAAGTGAAAGTAATTCTAAAGGAAGCAATGAGGGCTGACAAGCAAGCAAGGAAAGTGATAGAAGATGAGCAAAAAATGATAAGAATGCGAAAGAAAGACATAAGACAGGAGCAGGCCAAGGCTGAACATCTACAAAAGGTAGCAGAAAAGAAAGCAAAACAAGCAGAGAAGATAAAATGTAAGTCTACAGTGGGGGATCCTATACCCTCCCAACACCCTATCCTACTTGATATGATGAGCATTTTGTCACCAGCCTTAACAACCATCAACAATATGCAAGTTGGGAGTGGCTCACAACAAATGGGATTGAATATAGATACATGCCAGACATTGCTTGCTCAAATAGCATCATACCTTCAAGGAGGTATTAACCAAGTATCACCTCCTACTAGTGGACCTGACTCAGCTATTGGCGGATATCTCACGCCACCTCCTTTTCCTAGCAATATGGATAATTGATTATGTGCATATTGAACTTTTTTTTTGATCGATGTAGCAGTATATTTTGGTGATCTGGTTTGCAAATCAAATCTATTTATTTGATTCAAGCTATCACTGTGATATGATTATAAGATGTGATAATGTTGTTGTAGTTATGTTTCAACCCTCACATATGTTTAAGGTGAGAAGTTCAATACAAGCTTTGAGTAATATTTTCATATGTTTCAAGTATGTTCCAACCATGTTTTTCTCTCGTACCACCCAATCAATTATTGCAGTTTGATTCAAAATATAACTATGATATGATTATAAAATGTCCTAATGCTGTTGTTGTTTGTTATTGGAACCTCAAATTTGTATCTCTTATATGTTTGATGAGGGTTTCAGCCTTCTATTTTTTGTGGTATCACTAATTACACTATGTTTCAGTGCTTGTCAATAAAAATAATCACAAAAATTTGATTGCAAACATAATTTGCAAACAATGATATGTTATTATAAGATTGTATATATATATATATATATATATATTTGTAGACAATGATATATTTCTATCAGATTGTATGTATATATATATACATACATACAATCTGATAAGAATATATCATTGTCTGCAAATAGTAACTTGCCAAAAAATCCAAAGGGGATGATGGGTTTAGGGCTTAAAGATGCCCGACAAATTGCGGTTAGGTAAACCTGTATGCGGGGTTTGATGAAGGCATATGGGGCACGCGGTTAACAAGGTAATGTGTTTGGGTTGAGATTAAAGCGACCACTTCCTAGTAGACAATGATACATTATTTGTAGACAATGATATGTTCTTATCAGATTGTATATATGTATTTGCAGACAATGATATATTCTTATAAGATTGTATGTATATATATATACAATCTAATATGAATTTATCATTGTCTGCAAATTGTAATCATTGTATTTGCAGACAATGATATATTCTTATCAATTATCAATATCAAAATTTAACAAAACTACATATTAATTATCAGATTAATTATATATATATATACACACATAGACACACACATATATATAGCTATATATGTACATACATATATGCATAACCATATATATATATATATATATACATGCAGATATATAATTAATCTACTACTAACTAATCTCATAATTATTGTATATTATTACTCAATTCATCTAACTTTCAGCCATATATATAGAAAGACATATTTTTCAGTATTACTAGGTCATTGTCAAAGTAAAGTCATAGACTTTACCTGTCATTAACTCTAAATGTCTTTTGTTGATTGCGGAGAAGTCCTCGCATGCCAACCATAAGAGACCAATGTAGTTAAATATATTCGTCCAATAAAATAATCATTTGTAAGAAAACTATATATTTATGAACATATGTATATCATAAAATTTAAACATATCATAAAGCATTTAGAGCAAAATGTCCCTATAGAGTTTATTGTGTTAACAAACACAACTTTGTTGGTATGTTGATAATCCACATACTTGATTCACTTCTCGACGCTCCCGCTTGCCTACAAAATAATTGTAATAAACGGGGGTAGTGCTCGGTACTCGTAACATTCCCACATCAAATCATCCTTACAATATTGCATGCACAACAATAATAGTTTTTATTGGAGCATTAAAATCCACAATGTTTTGATCCTTAGTATGAAGGTGAAAACAACAGTGTATTGCATATGATGGCACCCTACATGGCAGAGTGCAATAGAAAGGACGCATATATATACATGTATATCTATATGCATATACATGTACATATACATATATTTATTGACAATTGTTGCATGAAATTGTTTGAGGGTGTGTATTGTAGGTCACATTATATGTACTTTACAAAGGATTTAAGAATAAGCATGTAGAAATATTTGAGAACAAACGTATTCTTCAAAATATTTCTACATGCTTCTCAAACCTTCAGTAAAGTACATTTAATGTGTGCTATAATACGCACCCTCAAACAACTTTGTGCCACGACTATCAATAAATATATGTATATCTATATAAATATACATATCTATGTATATACATATACATTCATACATACATATGCATATACATGTGTATATGTATTTGTATATACATATACATGTACATGTATATGTATACAAATATGTAATCTGATTATTGAAACACATAAAATAAGTGGAAGAAAACAAAGTAAATCATATCATTGTATGTTGTGATATGATTACATAATGGATAATGCTCATTTGAACAACTAACCTAAAAATTGAATAATTTTTATGCCTGAAAATAATGTAGACACTAAGTACATAAATATAAAAGAGTATATTGAATAATGAAACGGACAACATAAATGTAAATCCAGTATACTGATAAATAAAAACATAAATTTACTTATTGTGGGTGTACCAACATGAATAAGCTCCCTTTCTAAGAGGAATGTGCATAGGTTGCCTTAGTAAGCTATAAATTTTGTAGAGGATATACAGGGAATGACCCTGGAAATTCGCTCTTATAAAATCATTGGAATGTGCAAATTGAATCTTCGTGGGAAACAATATGTCATTTCATTTTGCAGTGACCATTTATGTCTGAGTTCTGTCGTGGCTTATAGGAAATCAAATTTATATTTGGTCTAATTGACAAAATAGGTGGCTTGCATAAATTCAGTCATATATATGAATTATAATATGTTTTCTATTTTGTTATATGTACGGAGGTGAATTTTGTAGAGGATATGCAGTGAAAGAATAGGAGAATTCGTAATGAAAATGACACTGGAAATTCCCTCTTATAAAATCATTTGAATGTGTATATTGAATGCATTGAATTGTGGTGATTGAATTTCAAATTTGAATTTTCCTGCCAAACAATCAGTCATTTCATATTGCACTAGCCATTTATGTCTAATTATAATGGTGCGTTGAATGAAAAAAAGCCTGTTTACAATTATCAATTAACCTATTTCAAGTTACGTTTGTATGTGGCCCTGGTCAAAATATCACGTGGGTCCACTAGGAGGTGGTCACTTTAATCTCAACCTCATCACATTACATTGTTAACCACGTACCCCATATGCCTTCATCAAAGCATGCATATGAGTTAACCACGTGCCCCATATGCCTTCATCAAACCACGCGTATGAGTTAACCTAACCGCGGGTTGCTGGGCAGCTTTAAGCCATAAACTCATCATCTCCCACAGTTTTCTTCCTCATTTTCACCTCTATTATCCATATAAGATTATACATATATAATATGATATATATATATCTACATATGCGTGTACACACATACACACACACACACACACCACACACACACACACACACACACATATATATATATCAAAAATGACATCAAAATTGACATCCCTAAGATACCAAAAAAGAAAGGATTGATTGAGGCCATGGAGAAACGAGGTATAAAAATTTATGCAATGTATATGGAGGTTGCCATGGATGTTAGCAGCTGCATAATGACTATCCATTGTTATTATTTAACCGAGGTTTAGAAGGGATGGGATAATAGTTCATGGGGAAGGAAACTAATTGTGCAAAAGCGAAGAGTTGCAGTAAATGACTTTGATCAGTTTAAAGCCATGCTTGTGAAGATTAAGGTTTGTTTTAATCTTTAAGAAGTTGGTTTTACCTCTAAGCTAAAAAAGAAAAATCTGCTTGAACCAGGACTAGTTTTACCTTTTTGTAGTTGGATGATATTTTTAGAATCTATGGGTTTCCATGAGGATATGAACAAATGCAAAGTAACTGAGTTATAAGGATATTAAACTGATAATGCCAATGTTTTTATTAAAGATAATTGAGTTATAGGGATATATGGCAAGAAACCTGGGCATTATTAAATGGCAGACATTGATAGAGGATCATGTTAAGGTCCATGTGATGAAACCGTACACAGCTTGATATGATGAAACACTACAAGGCATGACTGTACATATGTATATATATATTATCAGATTATATATATATAGTCATGTCGTGTATATATATCAAGCCTCATGCTGTAAAAGTATATATTTGCATACAATGACATATTATTATTAGATTATATATATATAGTCATTCCGTGTATATATATATATATATATCAAGCCTCATGTTGTGTAGGATTTCATCAAATGAACATATATATATGTTCTTATCAGATTGTATATATGTATTTGTAGACAATTATATATATATAATTCTCTGCAAATATATATATGCAATTTGATAAGAACATATCATTGTCTAAGAATAATATATCATTGACTACAAAAATATATATACATTATGATAATAACATATCATTGTCTAAAAAAAAATATATACAATATGATAAGAACATATCATTGTCTGAAAAGAATAAATCATTCTCTGCAAAAATATATATACAATGTGATTAGAACATATCATTGTCTGCGAAGCTTCATATGATGAAACCCTACACGATTTGACTGTATATATATATATATATATATACAAATTGTAATCTTAAAACTGGTTTAGAAATTGGGACAAAAAGTTGTATAGCCTTTTTATTTTTAATGATTATAATGTAGGGATTCAAAGAGAATCCAACAAAATCTATATACCCATTTAATTTCATGTGCATATTACAATTATTGAAAATAGAAAACGTCTACCCATTAACCCGTATCCTGAAACCCCTCAATAATTTGGGGCAAAAACTGAAAACCCAGAAAATTTCATGATTATACCGACATTTGACAATATACCCATAAAATTTAATGATTAGACTTAGTCAAAATTCCATCAATGTTTTGTTTATATCACATTACATGAGATTAGTTCATAGAATAATGTCAAAAGAAATCATAGCACTCAAACATTGTCGACGCCAAAAAAACCCACTGTTGAACAAACAATCTTGCAGGTGAAGATAGGTGGAGACGTTTTATGCAGCTCCATATAAGATTACATAAAAAAAGCTTTCAAGATTAAATTCAAAATTATATACCCATTAAATTTCATGATTATACTTGGTCAAAATTTCATCAATGTTCTGTTTAAATCACATTACATGTGATTAGTTCATAGAATAATGTCAAAAAAGGCATAACAGTAAAACCCTTGATGTTGTTGGGTGAAAATTATGTAATCATCTTTTCGATAGATTACACAACTAGGACTTCAGCCACAGCTATGTGAGATGTGAATCTCTCCTCTTAGAAAGGGGAGGCGCCTTTCTTACTGCTGACAGAAGCGATAGTAAAATAAACAAGTAATTACAAAATGTACACAATACTTACGAAGTGGGGGGGGTGTTTGTTACATTCATCCTTCTCTCTTTCTTCAGAGAAGATGCTTACAATGTTTCATTGTTGGAAGTTCTTAATTCACAATAACTCAAAATGAACAACAAGCAGTAATGCCAATACCTCTACCTTGTCAAAGCAAAGCGTAGAGGTACCAGAAGTGATTAACAATAAACTAGTAAAATAAAAGGGAAAGCTTGCGAAGGTACAAAGTCATTTCGTAGCTTTATCAATGGCGGATCTATGAAAAGTGCATCGTTTGTCACGTTAGAAGCACAAAGTCTTCTTAGACGCAGCAATTTGTCGAACAGCATGAACAATTACAAGCGCAAAGTATTGTAGACCATCCAACTAAAGTATCCAAGAGCATGAACAATTACAAGCACAAAATCTTGTAGATCATTCAACAATAGCATCCAAAGAGCATGAACAATTACAAGCACAAAGTCTTGTAGATCATTCAATCGAAAGATAAACAAAACACAAATGAAAATCTAAATAAAGGATGTAACACAAAGTTTACACGAATTACTTAGAGTCCTTCAGATTCCATAAGCTAATCACCACCAAATGAGATCAATTCATAAAATTATCAAATCCAATGCAAAGTCTGGTTTGCAATCCTCTTCTTTATTGATCAAATTTCATTCACAAAGTATGAAAGCAAAGTTTCACAATTTTGCTTCAAAAAGGGCAGCATTTCGTTGCAAATTACTAAAGGATAAATTTACAATAGAAATCCCTCACATTATAAAGAAAGAGGGATGAGCAAAGTTAGGAAACTAATTGAGGAAATCAAGGAAAGTTAGGTGAGCGATTATAGGAGATCTCACCTAACTTGGACCAAAGTGAAAGTGTAGTTTGTTTTCAAAAGATTACATCTTTGAACTTGGTGCAATTACAATTTACAAAAAGACATTTAAGATGTCAGGAAATATTTACAAGATGCATAAAGGGATGCACCGGAAACTTCTAACATTGGAGATCAGGAACCTTCTTCATGTTTCCTTGCTTTGGGCACGGAAGTCTTCATATTTCTTCCTGGTCTCCTGCAAGAACTTCTCATCTAGACCAATGGTGTAATCCACAATGGTGTGAATTCTTGTGATCAATCTCATGGTAGATGAGTGAACCTTCTTGCACCTGTCAAGATGCGTTTTCAGGTTATCCAATGTGAGCCTTGTATTGCAAATGATGTTCAATGAGGCTTCTGAAAAGTTTGAACTGTCAATCAACTTCATGATGGCTTCCTTGAAGATCTGAGATATTTCTGTGGCTGGCAAGAAGATACAATTCTCCTCAAGAAGTTTACCTGGTAACTCCTTGATACCTTTTTCAAGAATAACACGATGTCCTTTGACATCTTCCTGCACTTGGTGGAGATCTTTCGTAAGAGATTGAATTACTTGAATTCGATGTTTCAAGGATTCTCTTACCTCAATGAACTTTTCCTTGTCAGGAATTACCCCGACTTCCACTAGTTTATTGAGCTTTACCTGCTTCATCTTTGACCATGACAGCAGGCATTTTTCCATATCTCTGCGCTCCTGGGAAAGTACACTTTTTTCTTTATCAAGCTCTGTGGTGAGCTTGGCCAACAAGGTAGTTTTCTCGTCTGCAGCAATTATGATTTGAGATCCGTGTTCTATGATCTTCTCAATGAAATCATACAACACTATGCCTTTGGAGGCAAACTTTTCAGCTTTCTTGACAGTTGGGTCTTCAATACTTACCACTGTTAGTGGTTGTGCATTAGTTGGAGATCCTGCAAGTCTCTTTACAATAGTGGCATAATGCTCTGCCCTCTGCTTGTACATATTGTGAGCTTGCTCCATTTTATCTAGTCTTCCCGCCAAGATATCCAATGTCACTTGCGCGTCAGCCTTTGCACTTTCATTGGTAACCTTGCCAAGCTAGAATTTTGTCACTGTGTAGTCTTCCATATTGACATCACCTTCTTCTTGTGGTGGTATGCCAATCTCCGCATACTTGTGGCCAGTCTTGTCAACGTTCAGCCTTGAGTATACTTTTGCCTTTTTTAGCCTTTGGAGGGACTATCTCTTCGAGGTTGAGCTCCTCTGGAGAGATCATTTGCTTCTTCCGCTTTGACACTTGAGATATTAGCCAAGGGGGAAGAAAGGAGGTGTGAACTTCTAGGATTCACTGTCAACTCAGTTGTCATTGTCACTTCTGAAGTTATTGTCACATCTGAAGTTACCATGGGTATTGTGACAATAGGAGAAGTGTTTGTCATCATTGCTCATGTAGATTGCACATTGAGATGATCACGCATTGACTCATTCATGAAATGATTGAATTCATTTTCAGAAGTGATATCATACATTGGTGAAGACAGGCTAGGAATGGATGATGGAGGACTTGACAGTATATCAACCGTATGAATGCTTGTCATCGAGGGAGTATCAAGCGAGGTTGATGCTGCAGGAATAATGGATATCTCAACTGCAGGAATGCATGTGGTAGGAATGGGTGACGAAGGAACAGGAGGTAGAGGAGTTCTTGAACTTGGAGGGGTATGAGGAACACTGGAAATCATAGGCGATGACATTCTAGGAATTTCCTCAACTACATTATCAGGAGGAGAAGTAGTTCTTTCTTGATCATGCCTGGGTTCCTGTTGATCACCCTCTTGTTTCTCCGATTCTTGTTCACCTTCAGAATCACCTTCAGATTCTTCTTCAAAATCTTCTTCAAACTCTTGTCCGCTTTCAGAAACCTCTTTTGCATCAGAGTCTACTTTTGTTGAATCTTCATCTTCAATGGATTGATCACTGGAAGTACCTTCTTCATTAGAATCTATCTCCTTTGGAATGGAATTTTTACCTTTAGAGTGAGATGGATCAGATTTTGTGGTTTCTCCTGCTGGGATAGACTGGGTATCTTTCTTTCCAATAGTAAACCTGATCCTGGGACCTCTTCGTGAAGAAGTGGGAACAACTGCTGATTTATTTTTCATGCGGAGTTCTTGCTATCGGCGAGCTTCTGCTTCAGATTCTTCTCCTTTTGAATCTGTTCTAAATTTTTTCATTTCATAACCATGCTTATGTAACCATTCTGCAGTATTGGCTAGGATTAGCTTCAATCTCTCTCTCATGCTGGTAATTTCTTTCCTAGACCATTGAATTGCAGGTAACAGTCTTTTAGAAACCTCTTGTTCATCATAGAGAGCATTCATGATATCGCTAGGATCTGCAAAATCCTCTGGTAGGTCAGCAATATCAAGGTCTCTGACTGTTGAACAGTCAACCTGCAATAGTCCATTTTGCGAATGGATTCTTCATCTCTACAATCATCCCAGATGTCTTCAAAACGGTGATTGTGATGATGACCCTTTTATAATTTCTTTCTGACATCTTGGTAATCAAAATCAAACCTATACCAGTAGGTCTTGATTGTCATGATTTGCATTTCAGTATAAACAAACTTGGCTTTTTGTACAATTGGGATAGTATATCTACCGATTGTCAGTGGGAACTTGAATCCACGCTTGTGGTTACTTGCTCATTCTTTATGCACTGAAATCAGCTGTCTGCACGTTTCCATGAGAACCCACTTATCTAAAGGATAACGTGGCAACATGTAAGGACAGCCAGTGTAGCACCCTACTCTCAAATAAGTAAATGTTGGGAATTGCAGAAACAAGCATCCAACTTTACTTACCACCTTATAAGCCTCATCAGATACCCTTCTCCTTTCAAGAGCTGGATCAAAATTGAAAAGCAAAGGTGTGAAGAAAGCATCAGTAACCTGCCTGAAGTGATGGAAGCTTTCCTTCAATTCCAGTTGATAGAAAATTTTGTACATAGGTACCATCATCTGATTCCCTTTTGTAGATAGACCTAGGAATTGTCTCATTATAGTTGTTGCGTACACTAGGTAAGAAGTCATAATAGAATTTCAATGTGGAAGGAGCATTGATCAGCTGCTCATGTATTTTATCATTGATTTGTTTGCCCCAGTCAATGTGCACCTTTTATCTTCTTATAATCCTGATGTATTCATACATCCAATCATGAAAAGTGGATGATTCTGGAAAGCCTTTTACTCTACTTAAAAATGTGATCATATCTTTGACGTCATCTTTGAAATCACTTCGCAGGAGTCCCTTTGGCCATCTAGAAACAGATTGTCTAGGCTTCTTCAACCATTGGTTATTTATTAGGTTTTTAGCCTTGTTGGGATCAGCGTCAAAGAATTCTTGTGCTTTTTGTATAGAAATGTCAATGTATTTCTCCATATGAGGAACCTTAAACACAATGTCAAAGAAATCAGGACCGAGTCTTAAAATCTCGTGCCCAGAAGAATCGATCACACTTTTGCTTTCTCTGATGTAGTGAGATGCCACTTGAAGGACAAATTTTGTATTGTGTGCAACAGTAGGGAACATAGCTACCAAATGCAGGTTACTGTGTACAATTGCTCTCATCGGGTTAGGAAGAGGCTTCATCTCTGTTTGCTTCAGAAAATCAACCAAGTCTTGATGGCCAACTTCTGTGTCTTTTATTTCTTCCACCTTGGAGATCACTACAGTCGGTAGATAGACACCTTGATATTTATATTTCATTTTGCCTTTCGCTTTTGAAGAAGACAGAGGTTTACTAGTAGTCATCAAGAGCGACTGAATCTTTGATCAATCAACTTTAAAGGTCTTTGAAAAGAGACTGCCAAGTGTGGAATCAAAACAAACATTAGTCGTTAAAATAGCATGGGAATGTGCGAAATGAGCAATGATGATGAGCAAGCGTGGAGCAGATGGAGAGGTACGCAAAACGATGCACAAAATGGAAGGAGCGAGGTCCAGGACTGAATTGGGCAAGTTTGAAATGTTTCAGGGAAAATTTGTGAAAAGTGTAAGGGCACACTTTTTCAACGCCCTTACATTTTGGGGAATTCTGACTTTGATGCAGGGGTGCTAAAAAACAACGCTCCTGCATTTCTCAGTGTTAGAAAAAATTGTGAAATGTCAGGGTGCACTTTTTCAGCGCTATGACATTTCTCATTGTGTACCTTGGAATTTTACCCTATTCTAATGTGCAAAATAACTAAAAATGCAAGTGGAAAAATACTAAGAACACTTTAATGATTAGCCTAAAGAGTGATAAAACAAGGAAAATAGATGAAATAAAATGCAAATCGATTATACCTTCCTTGCTGTTGAAGACTCTTTGGTTGGCCCTTGATTTAGATGAATTTGTGTGCTCTTTCTATGGCTTTTGATGTTACTAGATGCAAGACTGATAATGCAAAATGACTAAATGGATGGCTAAATGGTAGCAAATGCTTGAGAATGCAAATTGGCAGCATAAGGTTGCTCAAAATGAAAGTGTTCTAAAATGCCCTTGAGGAGGGGGCATTTATAGAAGAATTTGAATTCTCTAGAGAATTCAACGGTTAATATTCATCCAACAAGGTCAAGATGAAGGGCTATGGTGGGTTGAGAACCCACAAGCCCTCACATCTTGACATGTGGATGGTGGAGTGGCTAAGAAGAGATGAAGTGTAAGTGAGGTGGCCAAAAGGTACATGAGGTGGAAGAAGGACAAGTACCTTCCAAGTACATTGGGAGATAGGAAGAATCTTGGGTGAATAAAAGTGAATTTTAAATTCACAATGATTGGAAGAATCTAGTGGATAAGACAATGTTCCCAAAAGGTGGGAGTTTGTCACATGTGACTTGATGTGACAAGTCAAAGATTCTAGAAGATGTGTGGGAAAAGGGGATTCTAGGAGGAATAAAAATGAATTAAAAATTCCTTGGGGGATGGGGAGAGTTGACCAAGGTACTGATTAAGATTAATTAATCAATAATTAGAAGATAAATGAGGATTAGAAGCCATCTTGCAAAAGTTGGAGGATGTGACACATCCTAATCAAGGATTAGGCATGTGCACATCCCTAATGAAGAAATTAGGAGATGGATTAGGATTAGATGAAAATGACATGTGAGGAATTAAATAAATGTATTATTTATTTAATTTATTTGATGAAAGGAGGATTAAAAGAGTAAAGTATTTAATTATTAATTAAATACCTTAGGGATTTGGCAGAATTAAGGGTATTAATTAAATAATAGTAATATTACTTAATTAACTTGGATAAGAGGATGTTTAGATGAAAAGTGATAAGTTTGGATAAATTAAGTGTCCAAAATTGGATGTCTACATTTTTCCCCTCTTTGAAATGGTGTTACGAAGTAGCATCATTTCAAATAATATTAAAATATAGAACCTAGAAGGAGATGGTTAGATTGGGAAAGATGCCCCAGTCATCAAAGGATTGATTGGAACAAAGATGATGGGGGTGAAGATGAAGATTAGGGATTGAGGATTCCCCATCGAGAGGACATGCAGGTTGAAGAGAACACGTGTGTGCTCTCGAAATAGATGATGTGATGCAAGGGGAGATGATAGGTAAGAGAGTAAGTGATATGGAGATGGATGAAGCACAAATGGATTTCAAGACAAAAGGTGATGTCTCCCCAGTCAAGGAACAAGCCAAAAGGGGTTGATGATGGATGGAGTGTTATCAATGAATCACGAAGATAGGGAGGATACATCCCAAAACACCACTAAAGGATAGGGAAGAATGCCCCCAGATGATGATCATGAAAGTGTTGTTGATGAGGGAAGGATACTAATGGATGATGATGATGGGTCAAGGCTGGTAAGGAGACTAGGGACAAGACCAAGGATTTGATTAGGTGATTTGTGTGAGATTGAACAGATGAGGAGAAGATTGATATGTGAGATGGAGAGAAGGATCTTAAGATTTGGTTCGATATCCAAAGATTTGGACTACAGATGGACTAAAGCTCAGATTAGGGTTTTGGTTAAGCTCATATTGGGATTAAATTAAAGCTCAGATGAGGATTGGATTGAAGACTAGAATGATTGAAGGATATGATTGGATTGATTCTACACCGAGTTCCGGGGTTTAAAGGACGTAAAGTGTTGACAATAAGATTTTTCCCAATTTGGTAATTTTCAAAAATTGTCAAATTTTGTCATTTTAGGAAACCTCATGGATATACTTTTGGGAGTCCAAATATTTTCCAAGAAATACCCAATTTTGAGATAAGATGAATTGCCAACTAACATCCCAAATTCGAGATATGCATTTCGAGTTATGAGTGAAAACAATTTTTCAAAATGTTGGAAAAAACACTAAATTGGGATTTTGAGGGCCTAGATGAAAGTTTGAGGCCCCGAAAATGTGGCAAAACGGGTTCCAAAGGCCTTCTTTGAGGCCAATTGGGAATCCACTTGTTATCTCATAACGCAACCACCAATCAAATTTCAACTCAAACGGACACCTGAGTCAAAAGTTATGGCCTCTGGAAGTTTCAGTGTAAAAGTCAAAACCTTCGAAAATATGGTTTTTGATAAATTTTGAAAATTTCAACACATGGGTTTTGATGGCGGGGGGGATTAGAAAAATGGGTCGGGATTAGTTTTTTGAAATTTTTGAAAAAAAGATAAAAATGTGAATTTTCTGGAGTCAAAGGCCGACAGGGTAGAGGCATAGCCGCCCTACGATCGGGCGCTGTCGCCCCGATCGTAGGCGGAGCCGCCCTAGACAAGGGCGGAGACGCCCCGAGGGCGGAGCCGCCCCGAACGAGGGCAGAGCCGCCCCAAACAAGGGCGGAGACGCCCCGAGGGCATATCCGGGCAAAGGAGAATGGAAAAAGGGGGAAAAGAAGGATGAAGGGACCAAGGGATTGTGATAGATAAGAGGATGGGGATTGTGAAGAAGGATGGGGGATACATGCAAGATGATGGAATAGAAAATGAAATGCAGTCCTAATGCGATTTGCCATCTTCGGAGCACTGATTTTTGCTATAGCATAAGACACCCAATGCCAGGGTATGTGGAACGAAGGCGTATTAGTGTCTAATTCATGAAACAAATACAACAGACAAGAAGGCTATCCCAACACCCCAAAGTCACAAAGAAAGACCTTGGTCGGGCCAGGTATTGAGATAACCACAAGCACAAAAGGATGCCCCAACATAACACAAGACCTCGGGGATCTTGGTGGGTACTACGTGGGACAACCAAGAAGACACAATCAAACAAAAGATCAAGATATGCCCCTATGTTGACTAGTCAAAGCACACCATGATATGATGGATCAAGGTGACCATGACAAGTGATGATAGGGAGCTCAAATGATAAATAAAAGTCAAAAGCATCAAAATATTGCAATCAATTTCAAATGTCCTTTGCCATAGGATCAAGGGGATAGATGGGATTGATGAGGTCTGTTAGGAAGGATGCATCCTGTTGAGACCAATGATGGATAGTAAGCTAAAAGATCGATATGATGTAGGATATTCAAAACTGATTGGATTTGTTGATACAAGTGGATCTTTTTTATTAAGAACCAGCTAGATAAGGGCATAGCTTGACGACACGACACAAGGGAGACAAGACATGAGACTGACACAACCTAAAGACCTAGGGGCTCGGGGGCCGATCAAATATTAGCCTTGCCTACATAAAAGCGCAGAGACCTCGTAGTTCGATAAAAGGCTAACGACTGACCAAGATGGAGACCTTGATGGATGGTAAAGATAGGATGGACAAAAGGAGTAAAGTGGACAATGAAGATCGATGACGGAACCCCGGGGGTGGATCAAATGATTGACTTTGCCTACGTGAAAGCGCAGGGGCAACGTAGTTCGACGAAAGACCAAAGATAAATGATGGATAAAAGATGAGGATATGATGAGTGGATAAAAAGATGACACCGATAGGATGAGATAGGATAGACCGGTTGGATTGGATAGGATGATGACGATCACATAAAGCTCAAGGATGGGATAGTTATCCAAAACATTAAAATGACTTGGGAGGATGATATGATAGATATATGAGTGATGAAAAGTGATAGGGGATTGGAAAGATGTGCAAGAGAAGCAGGGGTGATGACGATGAGATAAATGGCATTGGGTTGCAAGGGGGAGGCCTATAGCTAGATACCAATGATAAGGGATTCTGAGATGGGATGAGGATAAAGATGAAAGAATGGATAGAGATATAGGGATGGGGGATGGGAGGGATTGTTTGGATGGATAGCAATATAAGGATTGGGAGATGAAAGGGATGCTAGGATAGATGGATGCGAAGATAAGGATGGGGAGATTGGAGGCATGTTGTGATAGATGGATAGGGACAAAAGGATTGGGAGATGAAAGGGATGCTAGGATAGATGGATACGAAGATAAGGATGGGGAGATGGAAGGGATGCTATAATAGATGGATAGGGAGATGAAGGGATTTTATGATAGATGATGTCTCCAAAAACTATGCCACAAAATAAGCAGATGCCCCCACTCTAGATATGTCATATATGAGGAGGCATGAGGGATAGAAGACAAGTGGATGGGAAGATAAAGGAGATAACTAGAGGAGGATAGGATGGGTGACCAAGGAATACAACAGAGCATGGATGAAGGGAATGTAACCAAGAGGTGGCCAAAGCATGCATAGATAGGTGCCCCTATTTTGATCAAGATCACAAGAAGGATGGAGGGAATGGGAGATAAATGGGATATGATGGTAGGATGCGGAAGATAGGTGGGACGGGGGGGATTTATGAAGATGGGTGCATAGCTGAAAGCATAGCGGATGGAGGGAATGCATATCAGGAAGTTGCCCCCAAGTGTAGATGGGGATTTATGCATGACGCCTGTTTGCTAGGTTTTCATCATGGTATTTATCCAAGGCGCTTGTTTGCAAAGTTTTCACCATTGGATGGATTATTTCTCTTTACTATTTGATTTTTTTATTTTGATTTTTTTGATTTTTTTTATTTTGGTGGATTTTTTGACTTTTTGGATTTTTGTATTTTGGATATCATGCAAAAGGAGATGGATAAGTATAGGGAGGCAAATAAGTGGATTTAGAAGACATGCGATAAGGATATGGATGAAGGACTTAAGCTTCAAGTTCTATATGAGGCATTAATAGCCTTTGTTCGAACCGACTATTGGATGTTGGTACAACTTTATGAGGATAAATAGATTATGCAAGAGGATGAATTAGAGGGATTTGAGAGGGGAGATACATGGGATAATAGATGGGATGCTACAAAGGGTATGGATGGAATGATGGGGTGGATATGTGATGGGGAGATGTGTTCAAGACCAACATTGGCACATGTGGTGGTGGATGTGAAAAGATAATACGATTAAGGGATGGAGAATGTGGGGATAATGGAGATGGAATGGTGAATTTCGGGACATAGTGACCCAAAACAGACTTAGGAGATGAAAGGGGTGTATGATTAGCTTTTGGATTAGCGACTTTGGATGTTCTTATAGATTTTTCATGTGATGGCATTGCATCTTTTTTCTTTGGGATCCACATGGTTTTGATCTTTGCTTTGGTGGGCCTTTGTGGCCTATGGATTTGATATATATTTTTCTTTTCTTCACCATGTCTTTTGGAGGGGACATGGGGAGCCGTAGATTCATGTGGATGCTTGGATTTATGCATTTTTTCTTTAACAACCAAAGTGCTTTTAGTAGCAATGGGATGGGTGTGAGGAGATGGATGATGTGGAGTGGTGGAGGTAGAATTATGAGGATTATGCGTAGATGGAGGATGTTTAGGTATGTGCCTTTCTTGATCCTAATTATAGGATATGTGAGAGGGATGTTTATGATGGATGAGATGGATAGGTGTTGGATGGATGAAAGGATGAGATGGAGGGGGTGATCTTGGGATATATGGACCGAAAGCAGTCATAGTGGGTGGAGGGACATAAGACCCCAAGATGGATGGAGTAGATGAAGGGTGGGAGATGGTGGATGGAGGGATGTAAGGACCCAAAATGGATGGAGTAGATGAAGGAGAAATATGGACGGTTGTTTTGAGGCGATACGATAGAGGAGGAGGGATGGTAGCATATGGTCTGGTGGAGAGATGGGAAGAGTTGACATTTCTTTTGGAAAAGGCTCGTTGAGGACGTCTAGAGGTTGTACCAACATCTTTAAATTGTGAGTCGTGGGAAATAAGTCCAAGACCTTGCATACAAATTTGTTCTTTAACTTGGATGGGCTCCAAAATACCTTGCTCATGAAGGCCTCGACCTTTTCCTTGATAGTTCATTTTCTTGAGCATGTGATCCATGATAGGATTTGTGTTATTCTGAAAACATGATGCAAGTCCATTATTAGGTGGAGGATGGTGGGTGGTAAATACACTGTGTTTTTCTTCTGCGAGGAGGCCACCATGGAGGAATGTGAGAGTACCAAGGAGATATGCAAGCGGTGTGGGGATAGCAGTTTTAGGCGATGATGGGGGATTATGAGAGGGAGATGATGGGATAGCAGCATTTGGATGGGTAGTATCAGGAGAGGGATCAAAGGATATGATAGGATTTGGATTTGTGATAGTGGGCTCATGCGATGGAGATGGAGATGGAGCAGTGGAAGCTTGAATGACAAGGGGATCATGGGATGGAATGGATGGGGGATTGTGATCTTGAGGTGGACTAGATGGGATGGTAGGATCTTGATTTGGAGAAGGGGATATGTTGGCATGCTTTGGATTAGACTCTTGGCGACTGACTCATCGTGTGCGGGAGGCATGGTAACGGAGTCTTGTTGGGACTCTTCAAGTGGGGAAGATGGAGGGATGGAAGATTCATGAGGTTCATTGGAATGGGTTTTGGTGCTACTAGGAGTGGGAGGAGTGGATTGTATTTGGGTGTCTTCGATGGATTGGGTGGATCTAGGAGTAGAGGGAGTGGATTGGACTTGGGTGTCTTCGATGTATTCGGTGGTTCTTGGAGTAGGAGATGGGGGTTTAATGGATTTAGTGGGTTCAATGGTTTCAATGGTTTGAGCAGTACCAGGGGTGGTAACATCAATAATAGGTGTGGTATGGAGAAAGGTCTCATCACTAGTGACCGTGGATGATGGATCTAGATGGCATGGTTCCATGACTTCAAGATGTGGAGTTGGGGATGGCTTCTTTGTAATGAGTCCTTGGAGAACACTGAAATGAGAGACTTGCATATGGTTGGCTTGGCTAGGGTGGTAGAAATGGATGAGGGATTATGGATTGCTGGACTAGGGTTAGATGGAGGAATGGGATTGAATGTGGGACTATGAGTAGATAGGGGATTAGGATTGGATGGAGGACTAGGAGTAGATGGATGAATGGGATTGGATGGAGGACTAGGAGTAGATGGAGGACTAGGATTGGATGGAGGGTTAAGGTAAGGATATTGGATTGGTGAATTAAGATAGGGGGACATGGATTGTGGATTAGGACAAGAGGATATAGGTGGTGTAGTGGGACAAGAGGATGTCGAGGATGGATTATAATAAGAGTATTGGGATGGTGGATTAGGGTGAGGATATGTGGATGTAGGATTAAGGTAAAAGGGTGTGGATGTAGGATTAGTATGGGAAGATTGGGAAAGAGGATTACGATAGGGGGACATGGATGAGGAATTTTAATAGGAGTATTGGGATGGAAAATTAGGATAAAAGGATGTAGATGTTGTATAAGAGGATGATGTAGATGGACATGACAAATATGGGATGAAGAAGATACTAGATATCCATTGTCAAAGGTGGCATAAGGAGCATGATTAGGCATGGATGAAGACATAACGAGATAGCTCATAGGAGTAATTGGATTTTGGAAAGTGGGTGGAGAAAGCTTACTAGATATGATAGTGTCAAGGGGATCTATGTCGTATACCTCTTGATCGACAAGACTTTCGTTATTGTCGCCAATGTAATTAAGGTTTCCTTTGACTACTATTGATGGAGGATGAGGATTCATGATGATGATATGATAAATAAAATTGATCAAAGATGATGGACTAAAGCTCAAATCGGGATTTAAGTCAAGCTTAGATCATGATTGGATTAAAGTTCAGATTGGGATGACTGGATGATGCGATGGGATTGATTTTGATTTTGATGGGATTCCGTAGATGGATGATTGGATCGAGTAGATGGTTTGATGAATTTGATTAAAGTACTAGATCAGTTTGATTGGATAGGATCAAATGATTAGATGATGTTGATTAGATAATTGTGATTGGATGAACTTGATAGGATTGGTGTGCTTGGATTGATTAGATGATTGTATGTATTTGATTAGAGGAATGGATTGGTTTGATTAGATAGGAAGAAACAAAAGGTACCATTAGATAGAGCTCAAAAAATTGAGCAATTTTGGCTTTTGGACGAAGTTGATTTGACATACAGTTTGTAAATGATAGCCCCGGGAAGTTAGGGGTGTGTCCACCCCGCGATGCAGGGCGTGGCCGCCCCGGGATGGTCAAATTCTTTATAGGAGGAAATAGAAGGTACCACTAGATAGAGCTTGAAAAACTAGGCAACTTTGGTTTTTGGATGAAGTCGATTTGACGTACGGTTTGTAAATGATTGCTCTGGGAAGTTAAAGGGGCGTAGTCAGCTTTCTACAGCAAATCAGGGGCGCTTCCGCCTTTTTGTAGTAAATCAGGGGCGTTGCCACCTTTTTGCGGTAAATCAGGGCCACTTCCGCCTTTCTGTGATAAATCAAGGGCGCTTCCACCTTTCTACAGTAAAATCAGGGGCGCTTCTACCTTTCTGCGGTAAAATAGAGCTTGGTTTTGATGGCAATGGCTATGACAAGGACTCAAAATGATAAAATAAGGCCAATGTATCAAAGATTTCACGGGTTTTTCACAAGAAAACACTTTGAGCAAGCACAATCCTATGATTAATGTTAAGGGTATGGCCAGGAAAAGGTCTTAATCTAGGATGCACAAGGCTTCTAGGGAGTCCTCGATATACGCTCGATACGTGAGGCACAACCGTGAACACTAGCCCATCATAAGCGTGAGTCGGGAAGCCCAGCGAGATATTGAAAGGCTCGGACCAACTCTTCACGTCTATCTAGGTATCACCCTAGCTTCGATGCTCCGCCAATTACGACGTGACTAGATTGGGGTACAACTTTCGTTCTCCCCCCTTTATATACCCCGTCAGTATGCGTGGTTGGAATCGTCCCTTGGGGTGATGAAATCCCCAAGCAGGTCCCACTAGAAAGAAGACATTAATTATTTTCAACTACTCCCTGGGCTCACACGAAGTGCAAGGGGAAAGTGAAAACAAATTAATGCCCCCTTGGGTGACACAATAATAAACAAACACAGTAAGCAATAAATGTTACTTCCCCCTAATTAGACTATGTTCAAACAACAAGGATAATTTTTCAAATATTTGATCAAATAGGTGGCCCTGCAAGCAAACGTTAGCTATCTTATATTTCGTTCTTGGTCGGTCACGCCATAATATGCTTCCAAACTATGTTGTTTTGGGGCGTATCCGCCTTTCTGCGGTAAAATCAGGGGCGCTTCCACCTTTATGCAGTGAAACAAAGGGTGCTTCCGCCTTTCTGTGGTAAAACAGGGGTGCTTCCGCCTTTCTGCGGTAAAATAGAGGGCGCTTCTGCCTTTCTGCGGTAAAATAGGGGCGCTTCCGCCTTTCTGCAGTAAAATGTTAGAGGAAAAGAGTCTTTCAAAATAAAAGGGCGTATCCGCCCTTCTGCAGGAAACTTTATCAGATTTTTGAAAAAGAAAAGTTGTATGCCCTACTGCAAGAAAGTGTTAGAAAAGATCTTCTAAGCAAAATGACGTATACACCTAACTACAGCAAACTGTTAGAAAAAAAAAACAAATTTTCAGATATAGGGCATGACTGCCTTTCTGTAGCAGACAAGAGGGGCGCTTCCGCCTTTTTGTGACATTTTTCTACAAACTACTTAGCAAAAATGAAGGTTAAATGCAAGAACCCGTTTGTGGGTCCCACCGGGCGTGCCAGAAATATGTACCTTGGAATTTTACCCTATTCTAATGTGCAAAATAACTAAAAATGCAAGTGGAAAAACACTAAAAACACTTCAATGATTAGCCTAAAGAGTGATAAAATAAGGAAAATAGATGAAATAAAATGCAAATCGATTATACCTTCCTTGTTGTTGAAGATTCCTTGGTTGGCCCTTGATTTAGATGAATTTGTGTGCTCCTTGGATGGCTTTTTGGTGTAGCTAGATGCAAGATGATCAAAGTGGATGGCTAAATAATAGTGAATGTTTGAGAATGCAAATTGACAACATAAGGTTGCTCAAATGAAAAAGTGTTCTAAAATGCCCTTGAGGAAGGGGGATTTATAGAATAATTTGAATTCTTTAGAGAATTCAACGGTTGAGATTCATCCAACAAGGTCAAGATGAAGGGCTATGGTGGGTTGAGAACTCACAAGCCCTCACATCTTGACATGTGGATGGTGAAGTGGCTAAGAGGAGATGAAGTGTAAGTGAGGTGGCCAAAGGTACATGAGGTGGAGGAAGGACAAGTACCTTCCAAGTACATTGGGAGATGGGAAGAATCTTGGGTGAATAAAAGTGAATTTTAAATTCACAATGATTGGAAGAATCTAGTGGATAAGATAATGTTCCCAAAAGGTGGGAGTTTGTCACATGTGACTTGATGTGACAAGTCAAAGATTCTAAAAGATGCATGGGAAAAGGGATTCTAGGGAATAAAAATGAATTAAAAATTCCTTGGAGGATGGAAAAGAGTTGACCAATCGATAAGATTAATTAATCGTGAATTAGAAGATAAATGAGGATTAGAAGCCATCTTGTAAAGTTGGAGGATGTGACACATCCTAATCAAGGATTAGGCATGTGCACATCCCTAATGAAGAAATTAGGAGATGGATTAGGATTAGATGAAAATGATGTGAGGAATTAAATAAATGTATTATTTATTTAATTTATTTGATGAAAAGGAGGATTAAAAGAGTAAAGCATTTAATTATTAATTAAATACCTTAGGGATTGGCAGAATTAAGGGTATTAATTAAATAATAGTAATATTACTTAATTAACTTGGATAAGAGGATGTTTAGATGAAAAGTGATAAATTTGGATAAATTAAGTGTCCAAATTTGGATGTCTACACTCATAATGAAGTTAACAATTGCTTTCTTGGCGTTGAAAAGGTGCGCTTATTTGTTTGGGAAAGGCAATAAAAACATAATGTGATGCTTTGGCAATCTGGAAGTATTGAGAGGATTAGAAGCAACACTTGAGAACGTATTTTGAAGTGCATAAGATCTTCACCTATTTCCATTTCAAAGTATTGGCATAGGAAACGTGTGAAAAGACCAAAATACGCAAGTAAGAACGGCTAAAACAAAAGAGGTAAACGCGAATGTGCAAGAGGCCATCGCCAAAACAAACGATGGAATCAAGAACGCGTGATGATAAACCATAACATGACTAGGGCAAGAGGAAAGACGTGCTTGAAAATGGACAAGACTCCACACCAAAAGCTAAATAAAGAAAACGCGTGGGTAGAAGAAAAACGTGAGAAGAGAACAAAGATAAACAAAAACGCATAAGTAAAACCTTAGATATGTGCAAAGTAATGAAGGAGAAAGGAGAGAGTAAGGAGAATGACTCACCAAGAGAAAGCGCAAAATATAGTTAAGAGGAACTTCAAAAATCTCCAAAAATGTGTTTTGCAGTTTGAGAGAATTTCGCCCAGCAAGAAGGAATACAGTTTGAAGATCATGAACAATGAAAAAGGAACAATAAAACACTTTTAAGTAAATGGTAACTCAAAAACCTAACTCAAGTCGAGAAATTAATTTTGGCACAAAAAATGGCACGATAAGCGAAAAATGTAAAACGCATGAAGAAACGCGCCAAGGCTAGAAAAAGACTAAGTCTAGATAAAAAGTGTAATAGCGCACTTTTTCAGCGCTATTACATTTTGAAGAATTTACTTTCATGCAAGGGTGCTGAAAAACAACGCCCCTACACTTTTCATACTTAGCCAATTTTTGGCTTGTGAGCAGGAGTGCACTTTTTCAGTGCAACTGCACTTTTCACAATTAACTAAGTACGAATAGTGGGAATTCGCGAAGGGGCTCGTTTCGAAGGTCTTCGCGAGGTGAACATAGGGGGACATTCAAACTCAATGTTTGAGACTTTGGAACACATTTCGAGGTGACTTAAAAATCACCTCATTTTGCGTGCTTGAACTTCACAAATCCTAGGAAACAGACAAGTTTCGTAGGGGGGTTATCCGTGGAACGAGCTATGCTAGATTCCATGATAACAGATGCCATAGACAAAATAATTCACAAGGGATCAAATTTGTACCAGTCACATGTAAATAGAAATGATTATAGTCAAACACTTAATGCCATATAGAGAAATTATTTTTAAACACACCAAAATGCACTCAAACATCGTCGACGCCAACAAAAACTCATTGTTGAAGAAACAATCTTGCAGGTGAAGAGAGGTGGAGACGTTACCTACAGCAGAAGGAAGCTGGAGGACGTCGCCATGGTTGCAGGAGCTTGCGTTGACGGCGGGAGAGACGAGACAACCATAAAAAGTCTGGAAAAATCTGTGGGAGATGATGAGTTTAGGGCTTAAAGTTGCCCAACAACCCACAGTTAGGTTAACTCATACTCATGGTTTGATGAAGGCATATGGGGCACATGGTTAACTCATATGCGTGCTTTGATGAAAGCATATAGGGCACATGGTTAACTCATACGCGTGCTTTGATGAAGGCATATGGGGCACGTGGTTAACAATGTAATGTGATAAGGTTGAGATTAAAGTGACCACCTCCTAGCGAACCCACGTGATATTTTGATCGGGCCCACATACAAACGTAACTTGAAATAGACTAATTGATAATTGTAAATAGGAATTTTTAATTTATTTTTTTGGATTTATAATGAATGGGTATGGGCGAAATAATAAAGATGTAGGGGACAGAGGTTTAAAAAGACCCTTTTTGAGCACCTTTTGCTTTACGAGTTCCATAAGGAGTGTTTTAAATACCCAGAAGCCAAAATTTTTATTTTTAAGGTCCTAACTCGTTTACAAAGAAGACCAATTTTTTTTTGAAATTGGACCTATTTTGTACTCTGCACGAATGCACGAAGTTAGCCCTGGTGGCTACTGGGGGTTTTCCCCTAATGCACTGCAAGCTCACAAACTTCATGATAAAATTACCAAACTTTAAGCCAACTTATTTATTGATAAAATAATGAGTTTACATAGAAAACAATAGTAGAACCATAGACTTAGGACTGGAAATGAAATCTTGCAACTTATATTTCAAGAAAACCCAAAATACTCCCAAACAGGGTGCTAATAGGCACTATAGAACTACATTGTCGGAAATGAGTTGAGCAGCGGAGTCGAGCGTTGTTGTCATTGTAGAGCAATGACAAACAATTGGTCTAGAGGAATATTGAATATTCCAAGGAAAATGCACCTTTGCTAGCATTGCAAAAGTGTGAGACTTGAGAAAAATTTCCCAATCATATTTTTTTAATTTTCTTTGGCCATAAAAAATTTTCCTTCCTTTTTTTCCCTGCATTGTTTTTTTGAAGTCGCATGCATAGAGATTGTACATTCCATGCCTGTATGGCATACAAATTTGTATGATAGTATGGAATGTGTAAACCTTGATTTTTGTGCCAAAAAAACCCTAAAATTCAGTCTCAAATTTCTTCAAAATGATAGTCGATTCTTAGGTTTTTAGCTGCTCTGAACACAATGGCAAAGTCCATTTTTCTCTAAGATGCACCAATTTTTTTTTTCTCAAGAATGGATCCCTTAAAATTTGAATAGGAGGTTACATATTTTGAGCTCTAATACCATATTGAAGTTGATGATTGAACCCCGCAACTCCCAAAAGTCACTTGCAAGTAATTATGTTATCACAAAAGAGAGACCTAAGCAAGATGATGTGCTCAACAACTTGGAAATTGTATTGATGCAATAACCTGAATGAATGATTATAATGAAAGGTGAATTCTCATAGAAGCAAAAAAGTAAACCTAGATTAGGGTTTGATTAGATTGAGACAAGTGTCATCATCTAATGCAATGAGACAACATGTGTTCAATATAGCTCAATCTAATAATAAAAAAAACTCCTAAGTTTAGCTTAAGTAATCAAAGTAAAAGGTGTCTAATAATTAATTAATGATTAATTAATTATCAGGTGATGACCTATTTTCTCCAACATGGAAATTATATGATGCTTAAAATTATCTCATAATTTATGGGATTGGGGTGATCCCACATAAGTGGGTTACAATTGCTTGGACACTCCAAAAAAAGGGTTTTTGGGTGTTCGCTTAAGGGGGGTGTTCAAGCAAACCCAAAAATGGGTTCGCTCGAACACCCCCTTTGAGCAAACCCCTTTTTGATTGCATCTTCGAGCGAACCTCAAAATAGCGAGATTTTATTAATAAAATAAAGGGGAGAATGGAAAAAAGGGGGATTCTAGTGAAGCCCCCTTCGCTCAAAGGGGTACAAGGGGGGTTCACTCAAAGGGGGGTTCTCTAGAACCCCCCTTTTTTGCCCTTCTCCACCTCCATGTGCAATTTCTACAAAATTTTGGCTTTCGAAGCTTGGATTGAAGATGAAAATGGAATCAACTTCACTAACCCAACTAGAGGATTATAGTCCTTGAAATGAGCTATCCATCAAATATAATTTTAATATATTTGGGTTTTATTATGTAGTTTTTTTAGTTTAATTAAACACAGGTTTTTCACCAAAAATGAAGCTCTTTGTTCTACACATGTGGAAAAATAGTAGATTATCATAAAAAAATTCTAAAAAATATGTAGGTGCTAGGTATTGACGTCCTTGATCCAACAAAAAATAAAATTGAATTTCAATACATACCAAAAAGTTATGTGTTATATGGTCCACCTATGTCTAAATTGTAATTGGTTTGACTTCAAAATTTAATTAAGAAAAAAACAATTCAATAAAACACTATGAAACCAAATGAAGGTGCTAGATATCGTAGTTACAAATCTAAATTCTAAAAAAATAGAATTTTATCCTTCATAGAAAAAAAATTGTGTTATATGGTGAACATCACTCCTTAAAATGGTGTTTATTATTAAAAACTAGCTTTCGGAGGAGATGAAAAAATAAATGTAATTTGATTCCAAATTTTTTAAAAAATATATTTAGAATCTACAGACAAAATGTCACAAATCACTAGTTTGCATCATCTTCAAATTCCTCGTGGTTTAGTAGCTATAGGTGCTTGAAAGTGAATATCTAGTTAAAAAAGTTGAGTTCAATGTCAAGTTTGGCCAAAAAGTGTAACCCACTATTGTGGGATCACCCAGTGATTTGTTATACTCTAGACTTCTAAAACTAGTTTTACCTCGATCTCTAAGATTTAAATTTGTGCAAGGATATTTAGTATTTAAAAATACCTCAAGGGAAGTTGCCAAATTGTGATGTGAAGTTCTTATTGGCATCCCCCTTGTTATGAAATTTTTAAATAAGTAAAATTTTGAAAGAAAACAAGCAAGCATGCAATGGCCTATATTTTTATTTCAATGCATATGTATTCATTTTATGCTCCAAATCGAAATGCTAATATAATATCTTCTCCTTGTAGTTGCCTTATATTTATATGATCTAGGATGATCTTTAGATTACACAAATGAATGTCTTTAAAAACATTGAGTCGACTCTCAACAACTAGGAGAAAAGAGTGGGAGTGAGAAATTTTGAATTTTAAAAAATAATTATATGTTCAATCTCTAGTAGGTCATGACCAAACTTGAGCTCCATGAGACTATTATAAATAGAGAAATACTAATCTTGGGATTAGGGTCAGGTGTACAGATTTTTGGGCTAGTAATTGGGTAAATGTGTGAAAATAGATGCAAATAGAGTTGGAACAACGTCAAATATGTGGAAACATTTCAATTTAGGGTAAATAATTATGGACAAGGATTTAAGAAAGATCCAAACTTAACATAAGAATGCACCACTTGTCACTATGCAAATGTATTAAGTCATTCCATCAAAATGGGCTCAAAATTAAGTGGGAATTGGTAGGGCATGCAAAATATTTGACCTCCTCTATTAAATACATAAGATTATAATTTTTTTAATCAGATAAGTAACACTTATAGGGTGTTGGACTGAAACACAAAAGGACCAATAGAGCAGAAAGTCAACAAAATATAAACAGGGTAAAAGGCCACAAACCAAAGACAACAAACTGAGAGCTAACCATTAGTAGAGTAAAGTTTTTTTCAAAACATAAAAAACAAATAAAAGAAAGGAGCACCAAACTACATATCAAGCTTCTCCATATCCTCCTTGATGAAATTGAAGATGTCTCGATTCTAAGAGCTTGTACTAGCATCATTAGTCTTTTCATGCTTTTTTATTTCATCCTATAATAGAAACCCAAGGGTAGCCCTCGAGTGGTGGATGACCTTCAAAGTGAAGCAAGAAAGACTACTTAGTTTCAAGCTTACGTCTATCATATAATTCTACAAAGAAGCTTACAATTCATTAAAAATATAAAGAGCATTTTAAAATATTTTTATCGATATATTAATATACTACAAATCAAACTAAACACACAGTAATAATTATCAATAGGGGATTGATTCATATTGAACACATTATCTATAATATGAGATGAATTGAGGTTAAATAGTTCAAGTATACATGAGGGACCAATGATTAAGATCGAGGTTAGGGAGATCACGGTGTAGGGGATTGTGGTTTTGAAGATCAAGGTTTATGATATTAGGGGATTAAACTTGAATCTAGTTAGTTTAAGACAATAAGGGCCTTGGATTGAGGACTTTTTATATAAGGTTATGGAATTAAGGACTTATTTCAAAGGAACATTGATTGTGTGCATCATACAGTTGAGACATTAGTAATGTGTGATCATTTACATTAAATGTTTTATATATCATATAAAGCACTAAAATGGTCCAACATTAGGGCCTCTTGGATGGGCGGACAAACCACTTGATCAACATTCAACTAAAATGAGAAGTCTAAGGGGTCAAGGGGCAAGAAATAATTTAGTTGAATTTATCATGGTTTGACAAAATTTTAGACCTTTAATTTGATAGGTGTGAAGGAACTCAAGAGCTGATAATTCAACCAATAAAAAAAAACATTATATATGAACTAAACTTAAACGTAAGCCTATCAATCAAAATTTTAAATTCCAACAAAATTTCTTATAACTTTGTAAAATCCTTTTGATGCCTCTATCATATTTTAGAAGGTTTTACAATGTAAAACTTGAACAAGTTCATATGTAAAATATTTGTGAGAGCATAAAGGTGTTCATGTTTGAGAGATCTAAATAATAATAAAAAATTGGTTGTGTGTTAGTGTAAATAATGTCATTATTTACCTAGTTAGTTAATCACCTTTCTAGTGTTGACCTATTCACACCTAGCTTAAGCTTACTTAGGTTTCTTTCTCTTTTGTCTCACTTCATATCATTGAGAGATGTGTCCTCATCACTTGAGACACAACTGACACTTGCTCACGCACTTTTCAAGTGAGCTCACAAGTGTCCCATCTTTGCAGGGGTAGTCAAAGTTTCACTCCTACCTTCTCATCTCCTCATCCTTGCCTATATATGCAAGGGTTCATCATTGTATTGCATACTCTTTATTTTATATATTGATAGACATACTATTGTACTTATTTATTTCATTTGTGAAAGTTTGTTTCGTGCTCTTGATCATGGCATTCTCCAACATGGTATCAGGACCACGAGAGCACATTCCTTCTCGCATTAAAGTGACTTGTGCACATATCCCTATCAATGGAATGTCGCAGAGCCAAATAGACATCACCATTGCATCTAAAAGGCTTGAGAAATGAAGAAATACCTTTCATTTTGTCAATTTTGGTAACTTTGAATTTTTGCAATTTTTGGGCCTTTGTGCCGATTGTACAAAAGTTGTAAAAAAATCATTTTAAAAAAAAGGGTCAACTCACCCTCTACCACTCTACCTAGCTGCTATTTTGGTCAAATTAGGCCTATTTGCAAGAAAAATTGGGCCTATTTGACCTATTTTGCAGGTGTTTGCCCTATTTTGGAGGTTTCACAAGAGCTTTATGGAAAATTTGTGGCTTGATCGACCTCTTTGTCAAGTCTATAGGTGCTAATCACTTTACTAGTCATAGTCTCTCTACGTGGCTACAACAAAAAATAAAGATCTTATTTATATGTTGACATAGTGTTTGAAAGTCTTCTCTTTTGCATTTGAAGGTTTCAACAACCTTTCACAAGGCTCGACCTAGCACTCATCTCTGCAGTCCATGGTCCAGGTGGATCTAGAAAACCTAAAAATTTCATAGTCTCAAAATTCAACCGAATCAACATCATCGGAAAGAACTCATTGACACAATCCTTACGCAACTTGAACGAGCTCAAAAGGAGTTTGTACGTAGAAGTTATTCTCATTCAAAGGTTCGGTCAAACAGGTGAATCAGGTGCCAATGCAAGGCTAAAAAATAGATCATCTCTAAATCAGGAAAAAGTAGTCTCAAGTCGAAGGGCTCGTCAATACGGTTTCGACACCTTTTGAATCGCGTAAGACGAAGTCCGTATGAGCAAGATAGAGCCGGTTAAAGTTTCCAAAGGAGTAGGTTGACCTGTATAGTCAATAGATACAGTCAACATTGTTGATGACGTGGCAAGACAAGGTGACATGGTAGATGATGACGTGGCATAAGCAGTTGAGGGCAATTATCTTATTTAAATTAGAAATTAAGCCCGAAATATATGAGCCAAACCCTTTAAAATAAAATGCATAAATATTCTAAAAGAGCTTTAAGACTTTAAAAGGTTTATAAAAGATATTTGAAACATGAAGCCCAAATCTATAAAGATTCTAAAAGAGGCAAATATCATAAAATATAAAAGCCCAAATCTTAAAGGATTTAAACATAATTTTAAGGGGATTATTAAAAGATAATCCATATCCCTATTTACATGGATTAATAAAAGATAATCCATATCCCTATTTTTAAGGCTTGAAATCCATATCCCTATTTACATGGATTATTAAAAGATAATCCATATCCCTATTTACATGTTAAGATTTGTGAGAATATCCTAAGGCATTTTTAGGATAATTTTAAAGGTGTTTATCAAATTGAAATGACATTGTACGGGAATATTGTAAAGCCTAAAATCATAAGGGCTATTTATTTTAATGGGTGTATTATTTTTAGGGGATTTACTGTTGTAAATGGGAGATTGGGATAATTTGAAAATCATATGGTTTTAAACCATATTAGGAAAAATCAAATGTATAAAAAGGGGAAGAGTTTGGCCTTTTAGGGACATTGGGAATTATTGTGAAATGTGAAGAATTCTTTTGGAGAGAATAATAGGCTTATTGGAATTAGGAAAAGGAGGATATTATTGTGTACGTGCGAAGACATTTGGAGTGTCTTCAAGTGTTGAGATAGATTGTGAGAGGTATTTATATAGGTTTTTGGACTTGTTTTTGATGTAACAAAGCAAATTCAAGTTTGGCATCATTAATGAAAGCAATCCATCATTGAGAAGCGAACCCAAAGACATAGTCCTGATTGGATGAACTCCATTATCAAGCTCGTGTTCCTCTCTCTCTTCTGTCTTATTCTTCTTCTCTCTCCTATCTTTCATTCTTTATTTGTTTCTAATTACAACCCTTTAGTAGTTAGTTAATTTCATTAAGTTATATAAATGTGAACCTAGTTTGTAATTTCAATAGTTAAACAACATAGTCACGCAATTCTGTTGGATTGGGATTAACTGTAATTTAAGTTAATTTGCAAGTTAATTGTAAACCTCTAATTACAAATCAAAAGTGGTATCAGAGCTTCTTAATAGGAAATTGCAAAAGTGAATGTTAACTAGGTTGAAATTGAAGCAAGGAGAAGGTGCACTTACAAAGTTCAATCTTGAGATCGGAAAACGAAGGTCTTTTCCATGATCAGAAATGGCAGTTGAACAAAGTCCTATAGAGCTCGATGAGAAAACTTTCAAGAAAGCACTTCTCAAAATAAAGGCTATGGTGGAAGTTCCTTTCCAAGAAAGACAAGAGCAACGAAAGAAAAAGGAACTCAAGAACAGAAAGAAGAATGAAGGTGAATCCACTTCAAAAGATGATAAAGGTAAATGATTAGGAGGTGGTAGTGACCCTCCTGAACCTCCATCTCCATCTTCTTCTTCATCCTCTTCATCTTCTCCGTCTACTTCTTCAAAGAAGAAACAACCTATACAATCTAAAGCTAATACACCTTTGTTAAAGCTTGACGTTAAATATGAATTGCCAACTTATAATGGAGAACTAGATGCAAAAAAACTTGATAATTGGATAAAACAAATTGAAGTTTATTGTAGAATTTAGAAGTTTACTGAGGATTCTCAAAAAATCCAATTAGCCACTCTTCGCCTAGGAGGCACAGCCTTAATCTAGTGGGAGATTAGAACTCAGGAAGATCTAAGCCAATATGGTAAAATTATTTCTTCTTGGTTTGAGTTTATAGCTACATTAAAGAAACAGTTCTATCCATTAGGTCATATGCAAAAAGCAGTAATGAATTGGCAATCAATAAAGCAAGAGAAAGGACAAAGTGTACAGGATTATACACACGAGTTTAGGAAAAGAGCTTTAATTTTAAGCATTCCATTATATACACAAGAAACTTTGTTAAAGTATATAGGTGGATTACATGAAAAGTTGAGGCATACAATACTTATGTTTAATCCAACTAACCTTGATGAAGTTAGTGTGCAAGCCATTCATCTAGAAACAAGCTCAAGGAATAGCCTCGATGGTCTCTTAATGGACTCCAATAAACACAAAGGGAGCAAGAAAGGGAAGGAGAAAATGTAGCAGATAACTACTGTAAATAAAGAGGAGGATAAGCCTTATTGCTCACACTGCAAGAAGAAAGGGCACAAAGATGCAAAGTGGTGGAAATTGCATCCTGATCAGAAACCGAAATGGTTCAAGGATCGAAAGGGTAAGCAAAAGACCACAGCTATCGTGCATGATCTCAGATTAGATTCTGATGATGAAACCAAGATCATAGTTGTGGGTATAAAAGGTAACATTCCTATTGTCAGTACTAGTTCCCATGCTTCTTTTGTAAAGTGTAATGAAGTACTTGTTGAAAGTAAGAGGAATGAATTGTTTCATATAAGGGCTATTGCAAAACAAAATAAGATTAATACACTCATAGATAGTGGATCACAAGTGAATCTAATCTCTGAACAAGTTGTTAAGAAATTGGGATTAAAAAAAACTCCTAATCCTAAGCCATATCCATTAGGTTGGGTGTATGATAATGCTCGGCTACATGTGTCAAAGCAATGTAAACTTCGATTTGCAATCACATCCAAGTTTGTAGATGAAGTAGAGTTAGATGTAATTCTGCTCGACATTTGTGGGATGGTTCTAGGTAGTCCTTACTTGTATGATAGAAAAGCCATTTTCTATAGGGGGCATAACAAGTATCATTTGTTTAATGATGGAATTGAATATATTGTAAAAGCTCATCACATGAAGAATGATAGACCTATTGTAAACATAGGGCATATGAAGATGATTGTAAATGCAAGCAATGCTTTAACTCTCATGTTTGTAATCGTTAGTGATACTGAGCATGAAGATGACGGGGTGTCACGTACAACACAATGTGAGGATCAATTGCAATCACAGTTAAGCCTTCAACCAAAGGTGGTAAAAGAGGCTTTGAACGATTCATTTTCTAACAATGTTCATGTTCAGGAGATCCAACATGTTGATACTTTTTCCTTCACATCAGTTTATTCAATACTATTGCTTGTTATTCTACTAGTTAGTTCTATGTGGATGATGGATGTGACAGTGAATATAGATGAATATGCAGTTAATTGTATCAACAATTCTATCTCATTTTTCTTCGTGTTTATGATGGGTCAGATGTTCAAGATTATAGCAGGGTGGATAGATGGTACTGAGAAAGTGGGGCGACAATGCCCTAGCTCAAATTCCATGTAAAAATAAACTTTTGGTGGTCCAAAAGCTTCTTAATGGGGAGGAATGATCCAAGTGGATCCAAAAAACCTAAAAATTCCAGTCTTAAAATTCAACTGAATCAACATCATTAGGAAGAACTCACTGACATGATCCTGACGCAACTTGAACGGGATCAAAAGGAGTCTGTACGTAGAAGTTATGCTCAGTCAAACAGGCGAAATAGGTGTCGATGCGAGGCTGGAAAATAGATCATCTCCAAATTAGGCAAAAGTAGTCTCATATCGAAGGGCTTGTCAATACGGTTCCGACGCCTTTTGAGTCGCATCAAACAGAGTCCGTATGAGAAAGATAGAGTCAGTCAAAGTTTCCAAAAGGGTAGGTTGACCTGTATAGCTAGTGGATACAGTCAACAAGTACAACCAGCATTGTTGCTGACGTGACAAGACAAGGTGATGTGGCAGATGATGATGTGGCATAAGTAGTTGAGGGCAATTATCTTATTTAAATTACAAATTAAGCCCGAAATTTATGAGCCAAACCCTTTAAAATAAAATGCATAAATATTTTAAAAGGGCTTTAAAACTTTAAAAGGTTTATAAAAGATATTTGAAACATGAAGCCCAAATCTATAAAGGATTTAAACGTAATTTTAAGGGGATTATTAAAAGATAATCCATATCCCTATTTTTAAGGCTTGAAATCCATATCCCTATTTACATGGATTATCAAAAGATAATCCATATTCCTATTTACATGTTAAGATTTGTGAGAATAACCTAAGGGGTTGTTAGGACAATTTTAAAGGTGTTTATCAAATTGAAATGACATTGTAGAAATTATAAGGGCTATTTATTTTAATGGGTGTATTATTTTTAGGGGATTTACTATTGTAAATGGGAGATTGGGATAATTTGAAAATCATATGGTTTTAAACCATATTAGGAAAAATCAAATGTATAAAAAGGGGAAGAGTTTGGCCTTTCGAGGACATTGGAAATTATTGTGAAATATGGAGAATTCTTTTGGAGAGAATACTAGGCTTATTGGAATTAGGCAAAGGAGGAGATTATTGTATAGAAGAAGACATTTGGAGTGTCTTCAGGTGTTGAGAGAGATTGTGAGAGGTTTTTATGCAAGTTTTTGGAAGCGTTTTTCATGTAACAAAGAAAATTCAAGTTTGGCATCATTAATGAAAGCGGTCCATCATTGAGAAGCAGACTCAGAGACGTAGTTTTGATTGGATGAACTCTGTTATCAAGCTCATGTTCCTCTCTCTCTTCCATCTTATTCTTCTTCTCTTTCATGTCTTTCATTCTTTATTTGTTTTATAATTACAACCCTTTAGTAGTTAGTTAATTTCATTAAATTATATAAATGTGAACCTAGTTTGTAATTTCAATAGTTAAACAACATAGTCACGCAATTTTGTTGGATTGGGATTAACTGTAATTTAAGTTAATTTGCAAGTTAATTGTAAACCTCTAATTACAGTTCAGTCCAATTGACCAACATTGATTGGTGCCACCTACACATTTGCAGTTTGGATTTGCCTTCAACACTTTGACTTGATTATTTCCATCAAACTCAATTTGCATAGACTTATGTGGTAATTTTATCATTTTTCGGGGGACATTGCACATAGAGCTAATCACAATATTTTTAAAGGTTTGATCGATTATGTGGCATCTACAACATACCAGATGAATGCTTCGTCTATAGGTTGCATGTGAGGTGGAGATAATTCATGGGAATCATCAACTTTTTCTTCAATTAACTTTATTAATGGTGCTTACCTCTTGCCCAACACATTTTCCACTAGCAGTAACCCCCATGACCTCTCCATTCCAAGTGGTTATATCTCCATTTTGCACTTTGAATAGGTACATATCACGTAGAAATTCACACTGCCCACATTGACAGTCAAATCCGCTCATCCATACACTCTCTCCAAACCACCAAATAGTATTGCCCACGATCTACAATATTCAATCCTCCTTTCCCACATGACGCCAACCAAGATCCTTTATCCCTTTGATGAGGGCCACACGGCCCAAACCCTACATAAATCACAACAACATATATCAACACAAAAGATGCGAGACAAAAAATAACTTACTTTCAATTATTTTCTGAAAATAAAATTACATATTCAAAGCTTACATCCTACAGCCCCATGGGCTTGATTGATTTATCACAACAAAATCAACTCTAAAAAGAAAATCTACTATTCGGACCCACAATCTGCACTCTTAGGGCCGCCTTCTACAACTCCCACTTAACCCTTTTTATTTTCCCCAATAACTGCCCTAAAATGTTCTAGAAAGTTCAAATTTCCCCTATTTGTATTGGTGCCAAAAGTCCTGCTGCTTGATTTCTGGCCTAAGAAGATTTTTTTATGAAATTCATTTTTTAGAGGACCAACTTCGCAGGGCCATAACTTTTGATCCAGGTGTCTGATTCGCTATTATTGCATATCATTGGAAAGCTCTTGACGAGCTCTACATTGCATGAACCCACCATAGGTTGGTTTAGCCACCTTTTGAGTTGTTTTGGGGCCTTGAAAGTTTTATATCTGAATTTAAAGTTGCATTGGAGAAATTTCCCGAGACGGAAAATTTAATTTCTCCCAAACCGTGTAGGGTATTGAGGTGATTCATTCGCATACGCATTTTTTTTCATCTCTCCTCCTTGGGGTAAAATTTCACGTCCATACGAACTTGTTTTGGTTGACTTGCTAAAAATAGTAAGTGTTTGTTTTTCACTATTTTTGATGCTTAAAAGTCTTATACCCCTTAAGTGTCATCATAGGACTCAAAACAACTAAAGAAAATAAAGAAAACAATTTTTTTTGGGTGATGTAAGATTGCCCTACACTGTTGGATACTCCTGCATCAGACACCCAGGGTAATTTGAAAAGTGACCCTGTCACTTCTCAGGAGTTAGAGGGAAACCAAGATGGTTAACCTCAGCCTCAAATAACCATGACGAATCTTCAACAGGCCTTTCTCTCCATTTCACCAAGTACTCTACATATTGCTTGTTTCTTGTGCTTCTACCCATATTTTTATCCAGGATTTCTTCTATCTCTTCCTTCTCTGAAGTAGGTGCTGGAATTTTCAACTGTTTGTTTATCGGACCCTCCTCTATATCACCTTCATGATATTTTTTCAAATCAATGTATGTTGAACACAGGAGAAATGTTTATCCATTAGGCAACTCTACCTCATAAGCATTTCCTGAATCATGCTTCTTCAAGATCTTGCATGGTCCAAACTTCTTCATCTTTAACTTATTGTATGTACCAACTAAAAACCTTTCCTTTCGCAAATGAACCATGACTTCATCTCCTACCTGGAACTCCTTATGCCTCCTTTTCTGATCTGCTTGAGCCTTATATTGTGAGTTCATCTTATTGATATGTTTCTTCACCTCTTTGTGCAAATTCTTCAGGTGCTCAGCAAAATCTTCAACCTCAGCACTACTCTTCTCCCCCTTATCCATATTTCTCAGTTTAGAAGCAGTTCTTGGACTACTCCCATATACAATCTGGAATGGTGATTTACCAGTGCTCCTATTGACAAAATTGTTGTAAGAAAATTCTGCCTGTGGTATAATCAAATCCCATCCCTTGGGCTTATCTCCTACCAAGCATCTTAGCAGGTTACCCAAACTCCTATTCACCACCTATGTTTGTCCATCAATCTGTGGATGGTGTGCAGAACTAAACTTCAAATTTGTCTTCAACTTCTTCCATAATGTCCTCCAGAAATAACCAACAAATTTGGTATCTCTATCTAAAACTATACTTTTTGGTAGACCATGTAGTCTCACCACCTCTCTAAAAAACAACTCTGCAACATGAACAACATCACTAGTCTTATGACACAGAATGAAATGTGCCATCTTGGAAAATCTATCCACCACCATAAATATGGAATCATGCTCTCTCTATGTCCTTGGCAAGCCAAGAACAAAATCCATACTAATATCCTCCCATGGCCTCTCAGGTACAAGTAATGGTTGATACAATCCAGTATTCTGACTTATTCCTTTCGCCATCTGATATACTCTGCAACTTTGTACAAACTTCTTCACATCTTGTTGTAACTGTGGCCAATAATTCTCACTGGCAAGAACAATGGTCTTATCTCGACCAAAATGTCCAGCCAATCCTCCACTATGATTTTCTTTGATTAGATTCTCTCTCATAAAACTCCTTGGAATGCACAATTGGCTTCATTTAAACAACATCCCATCTTGGATTAAGAAATCCAACCATCTCATCCTATCCAATGTAACAGGTTCCAAACAAGCCTCCCAAGCTTCTGCAAAGTTTGGATCTTTCGGATACAAATTCTTGAGTTAATTGAACCCAACAACCTCTATATTCATCTCTATCAACAAATTTTTCCTTCTACTTAAGGCATCTACAACTCTATTTGACCTTCCACTCCTCTGCTTCAAAACAAAAGTATAAATCTGCAAAAACTCAACCCATTTTAAGTGCCTTTGATTCAATTTTCCTTGACTATTAAGATACAGCAAAGCCCAGTGATCAGTATATAAAACAAATTCCTTTGGCAACAAATAGTGTCTCCATTTCTTCAAAGCCTAAACTATAACATAAAAATCTTGATCATAGACATAATATTTCTTCTTAGCATCATTTAACTTCTCACTAAAATAGGCAACAGGCTTACCTTCTTGATTCAAAACGACTCCTATGGCAGTGCCACTAGTATCACAATCTACCTAAAAGAACTTATTGAAATATGGAAGGGCCAAAACAGGTTGCTTTGTAACTTTCTTCTTCAACATATCAAAACTTTTGGTTGCTCCTGTAGTCCACTTAAACTCTTTTCTATCTCCTCTCATTACTTCAGCTAAAGGTGCACAGATGCTACTTAAATTCTTAATAAACTTTATATAAAAACTTGCTAGACCATGAAATGATCTTACCTTTGTAACACTCCTCAAGGTAGGCCATTCAATGATAGCTCTCACCTTCTCTGGGTCCATTTTAAGATCCTCTACTAAGACAACAAATCCCAGATACACCAATTCTCTCTTCACAAAGCTACATTTCTTCAAATTAATCAACAGCTTCTCCTCCCTTAGCTTCTCAAAAACTTTTCGGATATGCATCAAGTTCTCCTCCAATGTCTTACTGAAAATCAAAATATCATCCAAATAAACAATAACAAATTTTCCCAAAAATTCTTTCAACACCTCATTCATAAGCTGCATAAATGTGCTCGGTGCATTGGTTAGCCCAAAAGGCATGACTAACCACTCATACAGGCCCTCCTTGGTTTTAAAGGTTGTCTTCCATTCATCTCCTTCTCTAATTTGGATCTGGTGATATTCGCTCTTCAAATCTATCTTGATGAAGTACTCAGCTCCACTCAAACAATCCATAATGTCATCCATTCTTGGCAAGGAAAATCTATACTTGATGGTGATCTTATTTATAGCTTTGGAATCTGTACACATCCTCCATTCCCCATCCCTCTTTGGTGCTAGTATTGCACATCTACTCAAACTCTCTCTGATCAATCCCTTCCACAACAACTCTTGCACTTGTCTATTCAACTCTTTACTCTCTGCTAGAGTCATACGATGAGTTTCTTTATTTGGCAAACTGGCTCCAGGAATCAGGTCCATCTGATGACTAATCTTTCTTACGGGAGGCAAACCTTTAGGTACATTATTATAAATAATAGCTTGAAACTCATTCAACAAATCTGAAACCTCTACAGGTACCTCAGTAGTATCTTCCTTATCAACTTTAGGAATCAATGCAAAACACATATGCTCATGCTTCATAGCTTCTAGGAACTTTCCTCCATTAACCAAACAAATTCTTGCATTACTGCATACATTTTCCTTTGCCTCTTTCAAGGGATTTAACTTATGACAAACTCCATCCTTTGTCAAAGAATAGGTGTTGGCATGTCCATCATGTACTGCTTGTCGATCAAACTGCTACGGTCTGCCTAACAACATATGAAAAACATCCATAGGCATAATATCACACAATACCTCATCATGGTAATTTCCAATCTTGAACTTTACTAGACATTGTTCATTTACCAAGGCTTTAAGGTCCTTCTGCAACCAAGCAATCTGGTATGGGTTCAGATGCCTTCTTCTCTCCAACCGCAACTTACTAACCGTTTCTTCTAAAACAAGGTTATCAGTACTACCTTCGTCAATAATAATATTGCAAACTTTACCTTCACACTTACATCTAGTATGAAAAAAATTCTTCCTCTGAGTTGGTTCTTTCTCCTCATTCACCAAGGCTCTCCTGGTAACAAGAACCTCTCCTCTTTCTGCATCCTCAAAATGTGAAGACTCAACATCTTCATCAACATGTGCAACTCGTGCATTACCCTCAGGTCTTCTATTTGTCCTTCCTTGATGTTGGGGACACTCATATGCTCTATGTCCTTCTTCTCCACACTGGAAACATGTTCCACGAAAGCCTCCTCTTCTCGGTCCTCATCCAAATCTTCCTCTTCCTATTTGGTCTCCATTATTTTGATCACGAGGACTGTAGGTGTTATCTCCTTTCTGGTTATGGTTGCTACTAGAGCCTTCACCCTTCTTTTGATCTTCATTTTGACCTCCATATGACCGTCCACCAATCTTTCCTCCACGACCTCCACCTCGTTGTTTATTCTCAAACCTCTTGTTCATTCGTTCTTCAATCTTTAGAGAAAACTGATAAGCATCCTCAATGGTGGTCATTATTACAAGTGCCAATTCTTCCTATATGCTTGGCTTCAACTCATTAATATAACGAGCAACTTTCTCTTTATTCGCCTCAAAATGTCCTATCTAAATCAGGACCTTGTGAAATTCCTCTATGTCTTCTTTCACCGTCCTTGTCCCTTGCCTCAAGCTCTACATTTTCTTGAGCAGCTCCAATTCGTAATCGACTGGAATAAATTGTTTCTTCAATTTTGAAACCATTATGTCCCATCTAGAAATTTTATCTTTCCCTTTTCTCACTCTTTCTAATTGGACCTCTTTCCACCATATACTGGCGTGACCTTTTAATTTTGTCTTTGCAAACTTCACTTTGCGAGGATCTTCAATCTCCTCAAACTCAAAAAATTCCTCCATGTCATTGATCCAATCAATCAATTCTTCAGGATTCAGATTTCCACTAAAAGTTGAAACCTCCATTTTAGGTCTCTTCCCAATGCTTGAGATCGCTCGCGGCAATCTTGTCTCTCCAAGATCCATTGGATCCTACTCTTCCTCTTCCATTTCCTCTTTTGTTTCATCTTCACTTTCATATCTGTCTCGTTGCACATCTCTTCTTCGAACCTCTTGTTGCAAGGTTTCTAATTGCCTTCTAAGGGCTTTGATTTCATCTCTAGGAGGATCTCTTCCTCCATGACCTTGGCCTCTACCTCTGCCATACTGGGCAAGTCTTGGAGACATCTTGAACTCAACCCACACTCACAGGTCCTGCTACAACTGCCTCACATTCAGCGCTCTATTATAGGCTCAAGAACTCCCACTCGGATACCACTTGATGGGGGCCACACGACTGAAACCCCACACAAATCACAACAAATACCAACACAAAAGATTCGAGACAAAAAAATGACTTACTTTCAATTATTTTCAGAAAATGAAATTACAGATTCAAAGCTTACATGCTACAGCCTCATGGGCTTGATTGATTTATTACAACAAAATCAACTCTGAAAAGAAAATCTACTATTCGGAGCCACAATCTGCACTCTCAGGGCCGCCTTCTACAGCCCCCACTTAACCCTTTTTATTTTCCCCAATAACCATCCTAGAATGTTCTATAAATTTCAAATTTCCCCTCTTTGTATTGGCGCCAAAAGTCTCACAGTTTGATTTCTGGCCTAGGAAGAAATTTGTATGAAATTCACTTTTTAGAGGACCAACTTCGCGGTTTGATCTTGGTGTTTGATTCGCTATTATTGCATATCATTGGAAAGCTCTCGACGAGCTCTACAATGCATGAACCCACCGTAGGTTGGTTCGGCCACCTTTTGAGCTATTTCAAGGCCTCCAAAGTTTTATATTTGAATTTGAAGCTGCATTGGAGAAATTTCCCGAGATGGAAACTTTAATTTCTCCCAAACTGTGCAGGGTATTGAGGTGATTCTTTCATGACCAGAAATGTTTTTCAGCTCTGCTCCTTGGGGTAAATTTTCACGTCCATACGAGCTCATTTTGGTCGACTTACTAAAAATAGTAAGTGTCTGTTTTTCGCTATTTTTGATGCCTGACAGTCTTATACCCCTTAAGTGTCATCATGGGACTCAAAACAACTAAATAAAATAAAGAAAACAATTTTTTTGGGTGATGAAAGATTTCCCTACACTGATGGATGCTCCTGCATCACCCTTCAACATCTCCAACATTTGACTCGATCAACATCTTCTCCAACAGACTTGGTCAAATCCTCCATTTGGTGTAAGAATCAACACTTGGTGGCTTACTACCTTGCATAATGAGATTTATTATTTTTATGTTTAACATTTGTTGGTTGTTGCAATTGTTATACTCTAGAAATTTTGAGCAAACATGCTAGGAAACATTATATGTAAACAACAAATTGTTAGCATTTTATGTTGAAACATTAACATTTATTGTAACCATCATTGTTTATTCCTAATCGTTAGTGTTTTGGGTTAATAGTTTGGTTCATTTTCATGCTTGTAAGGGTTTTTTCTCCATTTTTCATAACTCTCAAACAAAGAGTCAAATTTTAAAGTGTTAATTAGTCAACAAAAAACTCTTTTCGTGTTTGACAAAGTAGCATCAAGATGTTTTTGATTTGCTACCATTTTAAAGTACTTTTAAGCCTTTGAAGTCATATTTGTAAGCGAATTTCAATGGGCCATAACTTTCACCCTAGTTATCAAAATTTTGCACTTTTTTGTTTAATTCCTATCATAATTTCGCAAGGAATTTGATTTTGCATGTAAAACTAAGATCTAGATTGCCATTTTATCAAAAAAATGTAAAAATCTCAATGAGTTGGAAATTTTTTGGCATTCGATCTTCATAACTTAAAAAATTCTTACACATTATTTTGGGGGGCTAATCAGCACTAGACATTCTTGGGGGATTTCTAAATTAAGGGGGGATCAAGATATTTATGATTCTGAGTTTGTTGGTTCATGTGATCATGTCTCTCACATTAAATCCCTTCCATTTTAGTATTCTTCATAATCCTCCTAATAAATGGAAAACCAAATATGGACATTATGGAAAGAAAAAACATACAATAGAAGAATGTCAGTTTCATATAATTGAAGAAATGAAGAAAATTATTCTTAATCATGGTATTTCCTTACCTGATCCTCTAGTTCCAACACATACAAAAACATCATCCAGCCTCACTTAGACTTCTTGTGAGACACCATCATTTGGAAATGAATAATGTAGTCACATGGCTTGTATTGAGATCTCATCTCCCACAACACTTGTTGCTACATTTGAATCTAGTGTTGACTCATTCAGGAGTTCTCATGATTCTTTGCATCAACACATTGCTATCATCATTTCATATTCACCACATTGGGATGCATATCTATCATACATCACACCCTTGTTTGTAGAATCCCACCAAGTGTAGATTTGGAAGACACTATTGAGGACATTCGTGTTCTCTGTGATGTTAGCTTTGATGAAGTTACATCACCATTGCCATCTTTGGATATTTCTCTTACCTTGCCTACATCAACTTCTATCATGATAGATTGTGCAAATATTCATGAGTTGACCATTCTGACTCCATCATCATCTATGTTGACATTCTTTGTAGTAGTATCAAAATTACATATGGTACTTGATCCATCTTATCACCATCCGCCGCATGTTAGCATTGGATTGGATATCTTTGAGCATCATTCAAATGCATTATTGACATCATTTCAATATTTGGATCATGTGCACAATTCAAATACATTTATTTTACTTCCCGCATATTCCTATATGGAATGGGAAATCATATTGCATGCATTTGCGGTGTTGTTTCTTTCCAAGGGTAGAAATGTTCAACGATCATGGATCACATTTAGCATCTAGTGTCAAGAACTTACTAGCACTACATGCATCATTTTGAGGGGAGGGTGCATGGTTTATCTTCTCTTATCAATTTTGGGAGGAAACATTTCCTCACATGGAGTTCATCACTTCAAATTTTGTCGGGGGTCACATAGACCTTCTCTCTTATCTCTCATATGGGGGGGATATTTATTGCATATTATGCTAGAAGTATTCCTTGGGGGGTCATCATGAGTCCTTTTATATTCTTCACTTGTACAATTTATTTCAATGCATTTGCATCATTTCTCTTTTGGAGAGGGGTTTTTCTCCTTTACTCCACTTTATGTGAAATTAGTAAATGAGTACCTAACATGGACTAGTAGCCACGACTCATCATAAGTGAAAACATTACTCCCTAAGTTGCACTTAAGGGGGGTGTTAGTGTAAATAGTGTCATTATTTACCTAGTTATCTAATCATCTTTCTGGGATTGATCTATTCACACCTAGCCTAAGTTTACTTAGGTTTCTTTTGCTTTTGTCTCACTTCATAACATTGAGACATGTGTCTCATCACTTGAGACACCTATTAACACTTCCTCACACACTTGTAAAGTGAGCTCACAACTATCCCATCTTTGGAGGGGTAGTTAAACTTTCACTCCTACCTTCTCACCTCCTCATCCTTGCCTATATATGCAAGGCTTCATCATTGTATTATACACTCTTTGTCACACCCTGTCTCTTTGCTACCAAGTTACTTTAACCTTCACGAGTAAATAGGATGATGAATGTAAATCATGATTTTGGTATGATTGATAAATGAATGAAATAATGAAAAAGGTATTAAGATGTTATTGCTTTGAAAGAGTAATTATGTTTTATTGATAGAAAATGTTAATATATATTTCAATATGAATACTTTAAGGCTTTGATTTACAATGCAAATATATATGTGAATGACTAACTATCTTTGTGTTGTACTAAGCTGAATACAGGAACAGGTTCAATCCTCCAAAAGAGAGGGGAAGTATCACTCAAGAGAGGAGCTTGGTCTGGTAACCCTTAATATGACCTAAACTGAGCTTTCACACACTCACTATTAGTTGGTCAAGTCAAGTCGATAGTTTTGGTAAATGATAAGTTATCCTTTAGTCTTGATTGTGTTTTGAATTAGAAAAGGTTATGACTTTGGGGAAAATGTTTAAGTTTGGATTGAGTGTTTGAGTCTTTTTATGTATGTAAGTTTTATCTTATGTGTTCTTATTTAATTGACGAGATATATATACATTTTATGTATACATGTACATGTCAACTATAGGCCCATACACATGGGGATATCAAAAGGACAAAATGACATGCATATATAATATATATAAACTTCATGTAAATATGACTGTCGACATGATTTTCAATATGTGTGATTGATTATATATATGCATATATACATATTGATATACATGTATGTGTCGATGTGATGGAATGTTCATACGAGTACATCGATATATGTATATATGTGTATATGTGTATATAGATATATACATATGATATTGTGGAAAATGATACCATGGTTATATGCATTTGAATATCGAATGATCCTTTTAATAATTTGTTAGAGTATATATATGCCTGATATAATGAAGGTATGGCACTAATTGTTATTAATGCACGTAGATAATATAAGAGTGCGCATATAGACTTTTCATTAAGCGCGATGGTAAAGACAATAAGCGCATGGCATATGTTTAATAAATGAAACATAATAATAAAGGGCTACGCATAAAATAAGGTAGTGAGTAAACATTCTAACATGTTGCATAAAGTAGTGACAACGCTATAAACGCATGGATAGTAGCTAATGTAATGTGTAAGTATATGCAAGCAAGACCAAGTCAAACTTCAGAACAAGCTAAACTGAAACACATCAAATGAACCTTGACTTGGTCTTTAAACAAAAATAGTGAACCAAAGGAATAGGAAACATGGTGATTTGGTGGCTCCAAAGTAAGAATGGTGCAAATCAAATAGAAGTCTTGAACCTGCAATGAATTCAAGCATGAGAAGCATTATAAAAATATGAATTGGTCAATTATGTAGCTGGCCAAATAAGTCAACTGTAGGAGACCATTACCTTGCATTTCTAAAAATATTTCTTGTTGTCTTGAGGAATGAGATGACTCGTTCCCATGGCTGTGTATGTGTTTGATGAGCATCAATTTGTGCTGCCACCTTCTTTGTTTATTTGTTGAGTCAAACTAAGGAGCTGAGAAATGTCATTCCAAGTAGATTGTTTGTAGGCAACAAAGGCTTGTGATTTTGTATAAATAGAGGAGTGGATTACCTCATTTGGCACACACATTCACTTACATTTTGCTATTTTTATCTAAGAGATTCTTGTTTTTTGAGCTGAGAGAAGTTGTAAGGCAAATAGCTTGAGAGCCATTGTGAGGAAATTTTGTGAAGAGGGGATTAAGGAGTGGAAATATTTGCAAGATGATTCTTAGAGAGGATTTAGCTAAGGAACCAATTGGTCAATTAGAGTATAGCATTTAACAGGTATGCTAGTATCTAAACCTCAGTCTTTTATGAAGGAAAGGTTAAATGATTTTGATTACTATGTTGAAAGGAATGATTTTGAGTATATGTGATGCTTGTTATACTTGCACGGTCTTGTTTGTTACTTGCTTAAGAAACCTATCTATTAGGTTAATGCTTTTATATACCCTATATGGGAATCTAGATGATGACGATTCTATTTAGGCTATACATAGATAGTCTACACTACACATATAAAGAATGTGAAATGTATCGATGACATGAGGTGACTTGACACTATTAGCCTATAATGCTAGGAAACCTTGGGATGATAAGGTTTAGCAATACAACAATAGTGTTAAAATGAAAGATATGATAGGATGTGACGACATATTGTTAATCTATACTTAAATGATCACTTGATCATTACTTTATTATTGATTGAAACCCTAAGTTGAGAATAACATATTTGGGTCAAGAAGTTTACTTGATTACTGATTGAAACCCTGGGTTAAGATTAACCTACTTGGTTGGGTTGTTTATTTGATCTTTGCTTGAAGCACATAGGTTGAGATTAACCTACATGATCAGATTGATCGTGGATTGTTGATTTTATCTCAGGATTAAGGTACAACATGGTTGAGAGTAACCTATATGATTAAGTTGGTCGCTTGAGTTTGTGAATTACTATTTGGTTAGAGGCATAGGTGGAATAACCTATTGAGTTGGAATTGTTACTTGATTGGATGTTTTACACTCTTGACATGAAGTCATTTTATTGAGGAAAATCTACTTTTTGAATAATCATTTATTGATGAGATTACACTCTTGAATAGAGTCTTTTGTTATTGGGACTATACTTTTGAATGAGTCATTTGTTGATATGATTACTCTTTGATTGAGGTCATTTATTATTTTGATTATAGTCTTGATGAGAATCATTTATCATTATGATATATTCCTGAATGGATTCATCTATTGATGAGTATTTATGATAAGATGAAGCGTGTGTAGCTATACTATAGATTATGAGTTATTTGAATCATAAGAAGTTCATAGGTTATTCCTAGGATTAGACTGTCCAAAGAAGGGGATAGCTTATGCATGTGAATACTTATAGTTATCATTATGAATTGGAAACATGAATAGGTTGTTTTTGGGGTTAAAGATTACCTATGGAAGGAAATTACCTATGCATGATATATTAAATGGTCAAAATCCAAATTGAGTTAGGGTAGTGTATGCGAATAAGATGACTTTCACTTGAAGTACTGGGTGAAGAATACTTTGGCCAAAGTAGTGTAATTGCCATTGGTTACACTGCCAATTCACTGTGATCCTTTTATGCATGTTAGTTCAGGATTGACATACATGTAGATTGTATACAAGTTCTACTTATGTAGGACACAATAATAAGCTCAAGAAGGTTATTGTTATGAGGTTACCATACCAAACTCTTCATCAAAGGGTAGGACCATCTTACCATATGTGGTGGATGTGTGGGGGACCGCATTAAGTCCATGGTTGGTGGAAAAGTGCTTGAGTGATGCTTCTCCTCATCAATTGGCGGTTGAGATTTGGGGATGTTTGCACCAGTATTGGGGACAACTAGAACGTATGCATCATGGAATGAGGACATCTAGAATGTATGCAACAATGCGGCGACATCAAGACCAATTTGTGTATCTATTGCCAATAAAGCTTACAAGAGCCATGTATGAATCTTTGTATCCATTATGTGGAAGTTTGTAAAATGTGACATGTTATATTGAGACTAAAATAAATACTTTTAAAAGATTGTAACATTTCGTTGAAATGAAATGAGAAAGTTGGAATACTGTTATATCAAATGTGCACAATATCTTCTTATTAAAAAGGAATTTTTTATTGCAATGTGAATAGCAACATAGTTTGTTTCACTTGTGATTAAAACATTGGAAATTATTTTGAGTAGAACAATGGGCATGTTACATGTGGTATCAGAGCTACTAGGTTCAACTCTAGAACCTATGAGCTCATTACGCAAGAGATGCATAAACCTTACTGAAAAATAATGGTTGAAATTTTTTTATGCCAAGATGACAAGAGGAAAAGAACAAAGTGAAAACAAAAAGGGAAGTTGGGATTCCTGAAAATTTGTTCAAGTTTGGGACTAGGAAATAATCGACCCTGGAGTTAAAAATTCCTAAACCAACAACTCAATATGATACAACTTGGATTGCAGAAGATTATGCAACCAGGTTCGATAGGAAGGTTATGGAGGATTACTGATGGGTACCTTCATCCTAGAAAATTGTTTAAATGACTCTAAGGGGATCGAAAGAATTGAAATAACCCCCTTATTGATAGTAACCCCCTTATTGATAGTAATAAGTAGTTGTAAAGAGTTAAGGAATTTAGATTGAATAGGGATATTATGAGTCTATGAGAATACTTTATTTGAAAGAACTAATGGACAACATAAATTGGAAACTTTTGTCGAATAAGGAAGTCAATGTGTTTTGAATCAAAATCAACTATAGAGGTAACAAGAGGTTGGATAAACCCTTGACAAACTTGATTTGACACAAGGTTAAAATATTGTTATGATAATTGGAGTCAATAGAGAAAGTTGATACCTTTGAACAAAGGTTAGAGACCAGATTGGTTAGGAAAAGAAGCAACTAGCGAAGAATAAGAAGCCGACATGATTCCACCAACTGGAATAAGCAAGGTCAATTCAGAGATTCCAATTGAAAAGGGGGAAAGAAGAAAAACAACCCTAGAATGTCTAAAGTTATGAGAAAATAAAGTTACCAAGAATTGGGACAAAATCACTTGGAAAGATGATTGTTATTTGGGAACTAAAATGTGAATCAGATTAAATTCGACAAAGGCTCGGTTAGGAGCATAGTTTGGTTGAAATGCGAATAGAACTTACCCACTTGTCAACAAAAGTAAATCTATGTTAGGTTTTTAAATGATCATTTGAGGATGTTGCAATGAGAAATTGAATATAGTTAAAAGGCCATTTGTAAACATGGAGAAAGGAATCAGAATGAAACACTAGAGTACCTCCTTGCTTGTAAAGTTGTTGATTATTCATTAGATCTCGACATCTAGCTCTTGAATCTAAGAGATTAGAAGGTGATGATGAAACCAGTTTTGGAAACAAAAAGGTATGTACAAGGTGTACCTAGTAAGGGTAAGTAAGGTGGATAACAATTGTTTAACTATGAAGAGCCAACAAATGAAGAATGCTAAATCAATTCAACCAATTTGAAGAGAATGGATGATTGTTATGAGCTCAACTACTAAGATGATCTAATATCGTGGAAACACTAAGGGGGGAAGAACAAGAGTAGATAAACTCAGATAAAGTACCCCATACAATGAAGTATATTGATGTATTTTCAGTTTGAAATAACTTTTGACTTCTTCATAAGTCATGATTCAACCAAATTCTTAGCCTTAATAACCACAACAAGGTTGGGAAGGATAAAAGACAAGCTATTGGAACTACTGGTGAAAGGTAGTGGAATGGTCAAGGCTTATGACCAATTGGAAAGAAATATTTGCAACACAACTCTATACATAATTGAGTTGGAAGATCAATTGTTATTATCATTGATGCCTTAGAAAAGGATAGGCAATATGCTTGGTCATGAAAGGCAAAATTATTGCCTATGGAATCAGAAAGGGAAGAATTATATATTTATAACCTTGAGTTAACAAGGAATGCACATGCTTGGCAACTAAGTATGTAATAATTGCTGATATATTTTGGAAGATAATATCGAGTTAGCATGATCAAACAAGAATTATTACTCAAACTAGTATAAATGCTCATCAAAAGAAATATATTGAGCTGAAAATAAGATTACAACTTGGGAATGATTAAAGGACAAAATAAATCCAAGATATGGATGTCCTAAGAGGAAGGAGTTTAGCTCTGCCTACAATATTTAAATATTATATTTTGAGAACCAAATATGGCATAAGTCCATAAAAGAGGTTTCACTTAGTCGGGATAGACTAACGTGACTAGAGAAGGAACCTATGTACCCAAAATTTTGGGAGATGAAAGAATGAATGAGGTAAATTGATGTCTTATTCAGGTACACAAGGGAACAACAAAATTATTTGGATAAGGAACCACTATAATTTGGAAGGGGGTAGAGTATAATGTTGCTAGGTATATAACAAGTTGATGTCCAAAATTCCAAGGATGAAGACAGGATGTCATCATCGGTAGGACTCGTTTACTTTCATGGAATTCTAGAGGGGGAGTGGTAGATCACAAGAATAGTTTGATCTTTCTATTTTGATAGAATTGACATAATGTTATGGTGGATAGACTCACCAAGGTAACCAATTTTGATAGGAAAATTTGATTTATAGGATACCAGTCATAAACATCATATTGTGGAAAGCAGTTTCTTAATGCTCTTGAGAAGGTTATCTCAAAATGAGTCACACAAGTGACATTAGGTTTTGTGCAAACCATGATATCTTATGAGAATTAATTGGAATGAATGCTCAATACATTATTTTAGATTAGCCAATTAGGCAAAAGGGATAAACCAAATCTTGGAGGATTTGTATAATACTTATATTACAATAAAACTTCTATTGTTGAAATTTGGTTTATGATATGAGAAAAAGGGATTGAAACTCTAATAAGCTAGGATAAGCCAGGGAATAGGATTAACCTTAAACTGGAAAGGTTGTCAAAATGGAATAAGAAATTGAAATGATGAAAGAAACTTTATTGATGCAAAGCTTGAAATAAGAAGCAATATCATTATGCTCAGAATTGACAGGTGTCTAGGGGAAATGTTATGCTCAAGATGGACAGTAGTTGAGGGCAATACTATTATGCTGAAGGAAAATGTTTAAGTTAGTGACAGACGGTCTTGGCTTTTGAGTTATCCGGTGGTGTAAAAACCAAAACGAAGGATGGGACCCATGGTGTAGTGCTCAATACACCGACATTCCTTTTCTATTTGGGTTACACTAAGGATAATTGTATTAGCCAAAGAGAATGTGTTTTTCTAGTCACCATGGTATATGTGTCATAAAGGATTCAACCACTATTGTACTTCTGATGTATATATGAGGTAATATGATTTTAATGTATAAAACTCTTTGAGAGAGAAAGTATACGTAAAGCACACAAGTTCTCCCCATATGTTAGCATAGTCACTCGGTGCAAGGTCTAAGAAGGACAATATTGCAAGGGGTCGTGCTATGAGGGAAGGCTAGATGAGAATATACTTATTTCCCATCTGATTTGGACAATGGAAAAGATTTATTTGACTTTATTTATATGTTTAGAGTTTTAAATCATTGGGGACAATGATTCTCAAGGGGGGAAGGATGTTACACCTTGTCTCTTTGCTACCAAGTTACTTTTACCTTCACAGGTAAATAGGATGATGAATGTAAATCATGATTTTGATATGATTGATAAATGAATGAAATATTAGAAAAGGTATTAAGATGTTATTGCTTTAAAAGAGTAATTATGTTTTATTGATAGAAAATATGAATATATATTTCAATATGAATACTTTAAGGCTTTGATTTATGATGCAAATATATATGTGAAGGACTAACTATCTTTGTGTTGTACTAAGCTGAATACAGGAACAAGTTTGATCCTCCAACAAGAGAGGAGCTTGGTTTGGTAACCCTTAATATGACCTAAACTGAGCTTTCATGCACTCACTATTAGTTGGTCAAGTCAGGTCGATAGTTTGGGTAAATGATAAGTTATCCTTTAGTTCTGATTGTGTTTTGAATTAGAAAAGGTTATGACTTTGGGGAAAATGTTTAAGTTTGGATTGAGTGTTCGAGTCTCTTTATGTATGTAAGTTCTATCTTATGTGTTCTTATTTAATCGATGAGATATATATATATATACATAAAATGTATATATATGTATACATGTACATGACAGCGATAGGCCCATACGCATGGGGATATCAAAAGGATAAAATGGCATGTATATATAATATTTATACACTTAATGTAAATATGACTGTCGACATGATTGTCAATATGTGATTGATTATATAACAAATGTATATATGTGATATATGCATATATACACATATATACATATTGATATACATGTATGTGTTGATGTGATGGAACATCCATATGAGTACATCGATATATATATGTGTGTGTGTGTATAGATATATACATATAATATTGTGGAAAATGATACCATGGTTATATGCATTCGAGTATCGAATGATCCTTTTAATGATTTGCTAGAGTATATATATACATGTTCACACTTTATGATATATATATATATATATAATGAAGGTATGACACTGATTGTTATTATTGCATGTAAATAGTATAAGAGTGCACGTATAGACTTTGCATTAAGCGCAATGGTAAAGACAATAAGCGCATGGCATATGTTTAATGAATGAAACACAATAATAAAGGGCTACACATAAAATAAGGCAGTGAGAAAACATTCTAACGTGCTACATAAAGTAATGACAGTGCTATAAATGCATGGATAGCAGCCAATGTAATGTGTAAACATATGCAAGCAAGACCAAGTCAAACTTGGGAACAAGCTAAACTGAAACACATCAAATGAACCTTGACTTAGACTTTAAACAAAAACAACAAACCAAAGGAATAGGAAACATGGTGATTTGGTGGTGCCAAAGTAAGAATGGTGCAAATCAAATACAAGTCTTGAACCTACAATGAATTCAAGCATGTGAAGCATTATGAAAATATGAATTGGTCAATTATGTAGCTAGCCAAATAATTTGACATGTAGGAGACCATTACCTTGCATTTCTAAACATCTTTCTTGCCGCCTTGAGGAACAAGGTGATTCATTCCCATGGCTATGTATGTGTTTGATGAGCATCGATTTGTGTTGCCACCTTCTTTGTTTATTTGTTGAGTCGAACTAAGGAGTTGAGAAATGTAATTTTGAGTAGCTTGTTTGTAGGAAAAAAAGGCTCATGTTTTTGTATAAATAGAGGAGAGGATTATGATAGGGAGTGGGGTTGGAGGAACTAATCACTGGTTCTTGCTCTAGGTCTTTCCTTATAAGACCTCCTTGGTGCTTGACTTCAGCCTTCTAACCTATAGGCCCCTACTCATAACTAGGTGCCCCTGGTTTGTCAGACCAACCCCTCTCCTATCAACATGTTGTCCTTCTACCAAACCAACCTTGGTGCTTCGCCATGTACTCTCCTTTGGCCTTTAATCTGCCTTAAAGGCCAGATAACCTCAACCTTCTTCTAGGCTCTTGCAGGGGTTTGAAGGTGTTACAAAACTTCAAAATGGCTTATCTAAGGTCTTTATGCAACCACAAGTTTCTTTCTTGCCATCGCTTTCTCAAAATGCTCTCCTAGGGTTTGAAAGGCTACAAGCCTAGAGCCCAACTAGGCCTCTGAATAGGGTTAAAATGCAACTTTCTTTAAAACCCACCAAAGACTTAAGTTCTTTGTTAAGAATCTGTGTTTCTCATGCCCTCTCCTCCAAGATTTTTCAGGGTTTCAACCTGCTCAGGCCATACACCGTCCATACACCAAAATGGTCAAGAACCCTAGGGTTACTAAACTTTTCAAGCTGTTTTCAGACTGTCAGAAAACTCTCCTATCAAATGAATTGCTAAAGCCTCTTCCTGATCACCATGCATATTCAGGACCTTCCCCTAAATTCACAAGAAATAATTTCTCAAAGATATCTTTTCCCCTCCAAGATATGCAACTTTTTCTCCAAGTCTGCCCTAACCGGGTCTGCACTGGCTCGCCTAGGGCAAAGCTTTTCTAGCGCCTCCTGCACTGCCACAAAACCTAAATGCTACCATATTTACAATGAAGGAGCCTAGACACTAATCCCAAGAGGTCGTACAATTTTTACGGTGGGAAGGTGCCCTAGGACTCCATTCTTTAAAAACTGCCTGTTACAGGCCATAAAACACAAGAACCAGAAGTATTTACAAATACAAGTTGAAAACAATCTAAAAAATCAAAAGGAAGGAACACCAAGTTTTTATAAGGCTAACACTACATACTCCACACAGAAAAACAGCAGGGTCACCCCATTAAAGTTCAGTTTTAACACAAAAATATAGAAAAACTGTCTTTTGAACGCTATTTCCTTCAATCTTCAAATATGTCACTCAATAATAATGCTTCTAACCCTGCCTCAGGGTCGAGTTATGCCTTAAATAGGCCTTCAAAACCATTTACAAGCTTGGGTTGAGCCCTTAGAAGACCTAAAGAGGCAATTTATAAAACCCAATGTGTTTTCAAACACTTGACTAGGTTGGGAATTATGACAAGTTGGAGCTTCAAAACCCATTCATGATTGCCACCTCCCAATCCATTGATCATAGATAGATCAAGTTTTATTCAAAACAACAAAACCTAGCTAGATGGTCAACATGACCTCACACAACACAACAAAAATTATAACTTTAACCAAAACTTCAATAAACCTTGAACTTTGCCAGGTGCTCCTGCACCAGATTACCTTATTTGGCACACACATTCACTTGAATTTTGTTATTTTTATCTGAGAGATCCTTGTTTTTTGAGCTAAGAGAAGTTGTAAGGAAAATAGTGTGAGAGTCAACGCGAGAAAATTTTGTGAAGAGGGGATTAAGAAGCGGAAAGAGTTGCAAGCTGATTCTTAGAGAGGATTTAGCTAAGGAACCAATTGGTCAATTGGAGTATAGCATTTAACAAGCATGCTAGTATCTAAACCTTTGTCTTTTACATGAAGGAAAGGTTAAATAGTTTTGATTACTATGTTGAAAATAATGATTTTGAGTATATGTGATGCTTGTTAGACTTGCATGGTCTTGTTTGTTACTTGCTTAAGAAACCTATCTATTAGGTTAATGTTTTTATATACCCTATAGGGGAATCTAGATGATGACAATTCTATTTCGATTATACATAGATAGTCTACACTACACGTATAAAGAACGTGAAATGTATTGATGACATGAGGTGACTTAATATTGTTAGCTTATAATGCTAGGAAACCTTGGGATGATAAGGTTTAGCAATACAACAATAGTGTTAATATGAAAGATATGATAGGATGTGACATCATATTTTTAACCTATACTTAAATGATCACTTGATCATTACTTTATTATTAATTGAAACCCTAGGTTGAGAATAACCTATTTGGGTTGGGAAGTTTACTTGATTATTGATTGAAACCATAGGTTAAGATTAACCTACTTAGTTGGGTTGTTTATTCGATCTTTGCTTGAAGCACATAGGTTGAGATTAACCTACATGATCAGATTGATTGTTGATTGTTGATTTTATCTTAGGATTAAAGTAAAACATGGTTGAGAGTAACCTATATGATTGAGTTGGTCACTTGAGTTTGTGAATTACTATTTGGTTGGAGCCATAGGTGGATTAACCTATTGAGTTGGAATTGTTACTTGATTGGATGTTTTACACTCTTGACGTGAAGTCATTTTATTGATGAAAATCTACTTTTTGAATAATCTTTTATTGATGAGATTAATCTCTTGAATATAGTCTTTTATTATTGAGACTATACTTTTGAATGAGTCATTTTTTGATATGATTACTCGTTGATTGAGGTCATTTATTATTGATATTATACTCTTAATGAGAATCATTTATCATTATGATATATTCTTGAATGGAGTCATCTATTGATGATTATTTATGATAAGATGAAGCTTATGTAGCTATACTATAGATTATGAGATTTGAATCATAAGGAGTTCATAGGTTATTCCTAGGATTAGACTGTCCAAAGAAGGGGATAGCTTATGCATGTGAATACTTAGGAGAAGTATCATTGTGAATTGGAAATGGGAACAGGCTATTTTTGGGGTTAAAGATTACCTATGGAAGGAAATTTACCCATGCATAGTATATTAAATGGTCAAAATCTAAATCGAGTCAGGGTAGTGTATGTGAATAGGATTACTTTCACTCGAAGTACTGGGTGAAGAATATTTCAACCAAAGCAGTGTAATTTCCACTGGTTACACTGTCAATTCACTGTGTTCCTTTTAATCATGCTAGTTCAGGATTGACATACATGCAGATTGTATACAAGTTCTAGTTATGTAGGACACAACACTGAGCTTAGGAAGGTTACTGTTATGAGGTTACCATACCAAACTCTTTGTTGAAGGGTAGGGTCATCTTACCATATGTGGTAGATGTGCAAGGGACCGCATTAAGTCTGTGGTTGGCAGAAAAGTGCTTGAGTGATGCCTCTCCTCATCAATTGGAGACCGAGGTTTGGGGATGTTTGTACTGGTATTAGGGACAACTAGAATGTATGCACCGAGGAATAGGGACATCTAGAATGTATGCACAAATATGGTGACATCAAGACCAATTTGTATATCTATTACGAATAGAGCTTAGAAGAGCCATGTATGAATCTTTGTATCCATTATGTGGAAGTTTGTAAAATGTGATGTGTTATATTGAGAATGAAATCAATACTTTGGAAAGATTGTAACATTTCGTTGAAATAAAATGAGAAAGTTGGAATATTGTTATATCAAATGCGCACAATATATTCTTGTTGAAAATAAAATTTTTATTGCAATGTGAATAGCAACATAGTTTATTTCACTTGTGGTTAAAACATTAGAAATTCTTTTGAGTAGAATAATGGGCATGTTACACTCTTCATTTTATATATTGATAAAACATACTATTGTGCTTATTTTGTTCACTTGTGGAAGTTTGTTTCATGCTCTTGATCTTGGCTTTCTTCAACAAAAATGACACTAGCAAGCATGCTACACATGTTATGACATTGCTAATCATTTTGTAGCAATGGTGCCAATTTTTTTTTATCCAAATACAAGGTAAGGATAAAGCAAAGGCCACCAAATGTTATTGACCATTTTAGATTGTTTTTTTTTAGTTGATAATGTTTATGCCTCAAATACTTGTACTTGTTTAATAAACACTTGGTTTCAAACCCCAACCACTAAGGATGTTCTTCAAGTTGTCACCATTGATTGCCACCCATAGTTAGTCTAATATAATCGATGCTCCTAGGATCCATGAGGTTTCACCAACATGGGAATTCTCCAACCACAAACAAGAGTAGGGTGGTACACCACTAGAAATTCTATGAATATTTTAAAGCAAATCTAAATGTCATTTATAATTTTTATTGTTTTTCTTAAATTTATTCTGCATTGAGTGTAATCTTGTATCAACACTATTTATCTACAATGATAATGTAATTGAATAACAATGTTCAAGCAAGTTGTATTTCTATTCAACAAGTTTAATATAAAACCTACTTATAATAACACATAAAAAAATATTATACTCATCAATCAAGAATTACAAACCTCGTGATATTTTTATCAATATTGATTATAAAATCATATGGAAAAAGTACATCAATTTAACACTAAAAACAAATAATTACACACTAACATCTAATAGGGGAAGGGTACCAATAGCCATTATAGCTAACTTTGCACAATGTAAGCTCCTAAACAGTGTGTTGGATTGAGTTGATTTTTTGGGTTTGATTCAAATTCTAGTTAATAGCTTATAGCTATGGTTTTGGCTTTTGGGGGTTTTCGACGAATATAAGAGGGTTCACAAAGTGCGTAAGGGTCAAAAAGTCACCTTTTAGACTTGATGTCCAAAATGTTCCCTCAAATGACCCAATAGCCGTTCACTTTCACCACCAATTAATATTTTCAAAAAACCCTATTTGTGTCAATGCTAGGGTGCAATTATAACAATTTTATTGATTATAACCGCTCAAAAGTGATGGGTCAAATTCACAGGTTAATGTGTTAGGTTCACTTTAGTGGTCATAATAGTCTGCAAAGCCATGTTCTTGCCAATACCTCACACTAGACACCACTCATTTTTTAACCTAATTGATATTCATCACGGGTCCGACAATGGATAATTTCCCATTTTATTTTCATTTTACCTGGGTAGTCTTCATTTTCATTGCACTCATGGTTTTCACAGGCATTGCTAAACCCTTGATAGGTGGATTTCGCTTGCCCTGCATGACTTCAGGTAACGTCTAACCATCATTTCTCCTTTCAAAATGCAAATAATGGTACTCATGAATCTGTTTATTACGTATTTTTTTGGACCCATGAAGGGTTTCTTGGTTGTTTGATTATGTGGTAATTATAAACACCTTTTTTGATCGATTTTATCATTTCTTATCATGCCATCTCCACCATGTGATGCTTTCCATAGTTTGAGTTAACATCAACCTATCATTTATCCTTTAATTTTGCATTGATTGGTATTCGTGAATATATTTTGGTTGAGTACTCCTGTCTTTTTCGCTTCATGATTTTGTCTAATTAAAAGATTATTTGTCTCGCGAATTTGACATGTCTACAAAAATTCATGTATTTTTCTGCTTAAGGAATTATTATCATGAAACCATAAAATTGTATGGGCCTTTTCTCAATAACCCTTGCTTTTTTGGATATATATTTGAAAACCCACTCCTGTATTTGTCTGGTTAAGAAATTATTATCATGAAACCATTAATTATAATAGGATTTTTTTCTTAAAAACCCTTGCTTTTTTGGCCATATATTCAAAAACCCATGTCTATATTTCTTTGATTAAGGAATTATTATAATGAAACCCTAAACTTCTATGGCTTTTTTTTTTAAAAACCCTTGCTTATTTGGGCATAAATATGATAATCCACATCTATTTTCATCTGATTACGAAATTATTACCATGAAGCCGTAAACTTCAATGGGATTTTTTTATGAAAAAAACATCGCGTTTTTAGGCATATATCTAAAAACCCACACCTATTTTCATGTGATTAAGGAATTATTATTATGAAACCCTCAAGTTGTATGGACTTTTTCTTAAAACAATGCATTTTTTTGGGCATATATTTGAAAACCCATGTCTGTATTTGTCTTACTTGTGTTTAAATTACCATCCTTTGGCTATCCAATACAACATAATAGCATACATTTTCTATAAAATGTGTTAGTATTTGTCTACTTTCCATTGCACATACAACAAAGCACCATACATATATAGGACAAACGTTTTATCCTTTATTATTTACTTAACAACTTACATTTTCATCATACTTTTAGATATTCATGTAAAGATATATATATCTATCTATTCATGAAACTGAGTATATATTTCTCGATTAATTCATAGAAGCCTCCTTTAAATTCATAAAAGTGTACACTTCAACTTGCATTTTCATTATATATATCTATGTATGTATAGGGAATGCATGTATGTATAGATGGTCATGAAACTATGTATGTATCTCTCAAGTTACAATTAAAAGTTACAAAGTTCCTCCTATATGTGTATGCTGCTTTGTTGCATGTGCAATGGAAAATAAACAAAAACTAACACAATTTACAAAAAATGTATGCTACTGCTTTCTTATGGAAAATGAAAGGAGAGCAATTTAAACACAAGTAAGATGCATGCATATGTGGGTTTTCAGATATATGCGTAGAAATGTAAGGTTTTTAAGAAAAAATCCCATACAAGCTCAGGGTTTCGTGATAATAATTCCTTAATTAGACAAATACATAAATTTCTACAAAATGTGGTTCCATGCTTTCCGGCTCCACCATTAAACTCCTGCCACCCTCTGTCCATAAATTGGCAGCCCATTTCCCTGCATTATCCTGTCCTGTCCATGTCCATCAGTCCATTTCTTTATTTATCCAGGCTCCATTCCTTTTCCTTTCCTCTATATATATATATATATGTATATATACATACATACATACATATATACACTATACATATATATATATATATATAAGAACACATACATATATACATATACATATATATATATATACATATGCATATATATATATATAGACACATACATATATACATATGCATATATATATATACATATATACATACATATACACACATATAGATATATATACATACACATACATACATACATACATACATATATACATATATATATATATATATACATATATATGCATATATATATATACATATATGACATGTATATATATATATATATATACACACATATATGACATATATATATGTATGTATATGTATATACATGTATATATATGTATGTGTATGTGTGTATATACATATATACATATATGTATGTATGTATTTATTTGCATACACACACATATATATCTTTCTTTGAATTTCTATTAGTACTTGATGAAAATGTAAGCTATTAAATAAAGAATAAAAGTTACAAAGTTTGTCCTATATAAGTATGGTGCTTTATTGTATGTGCAATAAAAAGTAGACAAATACTAACGTAGTTTACATGGAAAGTTTCAAGGGGTAAATGGAGATGTAGGTATGCTACTATGTTCAATTGTCAATCCAAACTTCAGAGATACACACATAGTTTCATGACTATATAGTTATATATAGGTATGTATATGTATGTATATATGTATTTATATGGATGTATGCATATGTATATTTTTGTGTATATATTTTTTATGTACATAATGCATATACACACATATATAAATAAGACACAAAAATAAAATAAAAAATATATATATATAGACACACACACACACACACTTTTATGAATATAAGGAGGCTTTTATGAATTAACTGAAATATATATAAAGGAGACGTCTAAGAATTAATTGGAAATAGTAAATAAACACACAATTTATTGAATTTGTAAACGAGGTTTCTAAGGAATAACCCATGAGAAAAAAAGACCCTCATTTATTTATAACATTTAAATAAACACTTCATGAATATAACTGTTAAACACACACTTCATGGAAGTAACTTTCAAAGAATGTACCAACCTAAAAATGCGTGGATATTTGAGGAATGTGCAAACGATGCATGTCGATGCTCTATAGTATGTAGATGATATTATTAGAGGAGAATAATTGAGATTGACGCTGGCTTCTTTCCCTCTTATAAAATAATTCAAATATGACAATTGAATGCATTGAACTTGGTTGTTGTGTTTCAAATTTGAATTTGTTTGGGGATGATCCAATCATTTGAATTTGTAGTTGCCATTTATGTAGTTTTTTATGGTGAAATGATTGAATTCTACATTATATTTGGATTTAATGTTTATTAGGGGAGCCTTACACCATTATTTATTTGTGCAGGTATCTACACTGAATGGAGTTGATACATGTACATTAGAGAAGGGGTGTTGAAGATTGTGCATTTGACAACCCATAAGTTGATAAGAGTTTCTCATTATGTCATTTGAAGCACCAATAACCGTGCATATGTATTTGTGAATATAATATAATATATAATGAATCTAAAACCCTTTGCAAGTGGGGGTATTTGTAATAATAAAAGATTATTATAATTTGTAAATGTGGGTTTTTGGGAGCAACTTGTCTTATATTGTAAATACAAATGTATGTGTAGGGGAGAAGACCCAGTATCCGCTAGGGCTAACTTCGCGCAACTGTAGAATTCAAACCATACATCGAATCAATTTTTTTTTTTATGGGTTTTTTTCGCTCACGAGTTAAGTGCTTATAACTAAGGTTTTGGCTTCTGGGCAACTTGATCGAGTGTGGGAGCGTTGGATATGCATGTGGAGGTTAAAAAGTCACCTTTTAGAGGTGCCGTCCGTTTGCCGCCACCTAATGTCCTAGTATCCGCCCGCCATAATTTCTCAATTATAGCTATTTTAGCACTTAAAATCCACTCAAATCATTCACTTTAGCACTTAATGAGCAGCGATTGGTGTTTTTGTTATTAGTTATTCAATAAAATAAAGTTTTTTAATGGATCAAAGTGAATTTTTTTTTGGGGGGTTAAGTGAGCATGGAGGTGGCGGTAATTCAATGGGAGGCTGTAACTGAGTCCTTTCCCCTAGTTGACTACATACATTGGTCAACTACACATTGACATGTGAAAATATATTGGTGCTTTTGTAACATGTTTAGATATTTTAAATTTTTTTAATAGATCAAACACAAATATTTTTAGAAGATAAAGTGAACAAGAAGTAAACAATAATTGAAACACCGGCCAGAACTCGACTTTTACCAAAATTGCAAACTCCACTCTCTTAAAAATAAAATAGCTTAGAGACTCCATAGGCTTGAATCAAACACATTTATTCACTACTAAATGCAAACAAATTATAAAATAGCTTTATGCCCTTCAAATACACACTCCATAGGCTTGAATCAAACACTCACTGCTAAATGCAAGCAAATTATAAAATAGCTTTATGCCCTTCAAATACACACTCCATAGGCTTGAATCAAACACATTTATTCACTGCTAAATGCAAGCAAATTATTAAATAGCTTTATGCCATCTTTTAATGGCAACCTAACAAAGTATACCTAAAAAGGCGGAGCCACCCAATCGTTTCATCACCAGCAGACAAATTGCTGTTTTACAGATATAAAAAACTAACCAAAAAAGTCATGAAGACCGGTGCACCAAAAGAATCTTAAAAAATAATGGTCCATTCACAAGGCGTAGCAGCCAAGGATATTTGGTAGTACTATGATCACAATTTCCACCGTACGATAAAAGCCAAAGCAAACAATATTTTTAATGATACCTGTGTTAGGTAAAGCTACGATCGCATAGTCCTCAACTAACATTGACTGTAATTCCGAGACAATCTCTCAATTACTAAATTTAAATATAATTTTTTTTTGACTTGTTAGGATATTACAGAGTTCCATTCGCAGTTCTCATCTTTCATCTTTTATATTTTGGGGTTCTTTATGTTTGATATTCTTTCTGTGATATTGGTGAAGGCGAGAAGAGAGGAGAAAAATGGCGAGCACAAATGGTTTGGATCTGGGCAATGTGCCCTCTCTGGATCTCATGACCGAGCTGCTTCGCCGAATGAAATGTGCCAGCAAGCCTGATAAACGCCTCATTTTAGTCGGTATGTTTGCACTTCTTTCCTCAATGCTTAAACTTTTCTCTCGTTTATACGAAGAAACATGTCTTCACTTGTATAAGATATCGGTTCTCTTAGATTTATTGTCTGGGCTCAATGCAGTTGGAATCTCTGTATTTATTTATATGCCTAGTGGGTTAGTGTGTAGGGTTTTTGAGGGTTTTTCAGGTGGGTATATTGTTTTGAACCTAAAAAGTGTTTTTCTGGGCGAGGTGGTTAGATTGGATTCGTATACATGGGTTGCTGTTTCGTTTTAATTGATCCCTCAATGTCCAATTGCTCACGGGGTTAGAAATTTCATCAGTGGTCCTCTTGGCATGCCCTCCTCAGATGTTATACCGAGAGCAAT